>JANVCC010000081.1:3950769-4165518 GCA_025345505.1 Todiramphus chloris collaris | reverse complement strand
CAAGCAACACAAACAGGACGTCAGTTCTCGTCTTCCCCCCAACCCCCCCCCCCCCCCCCCCGGAAGGTATTTGTCTGTCAGTAAAGAAAGCTGCTGGGTTTTTTCAGTAGTTCCATGTCTATTCTTTTTTTTTATTATTATTATTTCTACAGTTTTTTGCAGATTAGAATAGCCAGGACTGGTGAATACCCAGGGTGATGGGGACATGGGGGTATGACACACAGGGTGGGACGCACTTCAAATACACCATTTCTCACACCAAAACCTACTTTAGCTATCTTAATGGAATTACATTTTTGCCTGCAGTGTCACATACAGATAAGCTCTTCCAACTCCATTTCACTACAGGGCTTTTTTTAGTTAGCTTCTCCACTCTCTGCTTGGCTGAGGTTCAGGCTGTAGTTGGCTCAGAAAGCCTGTAAATGGTCATCTTCAGGAGCTTCTGTCTGTTTGTAATGTGCCTAGCTCTAGATTTTATACAGCAGTATTTTAAGAAAAGAATATATTCAATCAAGTTAATAAGTCAAATACTCTATGCTGCTATATTTAATAAGATCAATTCTGTCTGTCAAACCGGAAGCATCTTTGAGTTGTAAAGTTGAGTGGCCAGTAATTTCCATTCCACATTCGATATAAATTGATTTTCAACATTAAGAACTATGTAATTCCTTCAAAGTGACAACTGCCTATTAAATATGTTGCTTAGAGAAAACTATTCTTCCTTTTGAATTCCAATTTGTCACATCACCCCATAATGCCATCTAAGAATCGTTCCGAGAATGACAGAACCACGGTCGGAAGGAACGGTACTGACTGACACGCTGTATTAGCTTAAAGCCCTTGAGAAATGCCTCCAGTTTGGTTAGTTTTTCTACTTAAACTGCAAGATTACGTGTCTCCTGCAAGCACTTCCTCTCTTTGTCCTCGTGAGACAAGGCGTTTGCAACACCCCATCCCTGGACATTGACCTGTGGGTGTCAAGAGGGACAGCAAAAGGCTGGTGCTTTTTTAAATGTAGTTGTTCAAGGTCTCCATCTGATTATCATCCTGCCTATGACCCATTTCCTGACTAGCCAAATGAACAATAAGCCTACAGTTAAAAAAAAGTAAAGATGTTCTCTCCAGCTGTGTTTACCTGTAAAGTTCTCCAGGATGTCACTTAAAATATATATTATTTTTTAATTTGTTTCTTGTGAAAGGACTAAGCAATCGACCAAGCCTGTCCTGAGTGGTTTGTATGACCTAAACTAGCTAAGTTCTGCTTTAGTAATTAACTGATTTACAATAACATGATTTTCTGGATTTATAATACTACCACTCAAGTTGAAAAAGAAAAAAACCAAACACAAAAGCCATCAGTTGTGGCAAAAAAAGCAAAGTGTATTTTGCAGAGAAAGCTGACACCTAAAAAAAAGTCCTTTTTACTTGTGGGCCAGCTCTTTTGCAACCTTGAGAAGTGCTTGACTTTTGCAAGAAGAGTTTGCTGATCTTGGGTTCTTGGTGAGAGCCATCACTATCAAATGTTGACAGAACAGAGCCTGCAGAGACAAACTACTGATTTTCATCCACAGCATCACACTTAGGCCCATTTTATCATTAAAAAGAAGAAAGGCAATAATAGGCTTGAGGTGATCAAACTGGTTCCCTAAAACTCTGATTTACTGTGCAAAATTGCCATATCATACAAAAAAAAAAGCTTGAGAGCTCAATATGAGATATCTCATGCTGTTTCTTTTCCAGGTGCAGATTAAGTTACTTAAAATATAAGTTGCATTAAATTGTTTTAAATCCGTAAGGTGACTAAGGATACAAAACCATGGATGAGCAGTAAGAGAAAAAAACAGAAGAGGAAATTCCATGCTATGCCTCCCAGGTAAAACTACAGTAGATTCAGACATAAAACTGAGGTAATCCTTGAGGAAAAAAAATAAGGGTTGAAAGGGAACGTTTAACTCATTTAAGAAAACAAGCATAACATTAACCCATCTAGAAAATTTAGTGAAAGAACAAAGCTCACAGGAAACTAGGAAATAAAGCCAAGTTAACCCCAAAGTCAGGTCAGCCCACAACTGCCTCCTCTTTCCCAGTGTCTTGTGTAAAGTGGAAAACACTACCAAGAACTCTAAGAATATTTGAAAGCTTTGAAAACAGTCTCAGTCTTCAGCCAAACAAATGGGCTGGCTTAGAGAAATGAACCTTGTCTGAAGGGTAAACTTGTTTGCATCACTCTGTGTTGAAACATTTACCTTTTCAAATGAAAGAATCTTAAGTTTCGCCCCATCTGAATATTAAGAGTCACATAAAGTTTTTCCTCATCGAGGTTAAAAATCAATAAATATTTAAGAGACAGAGTTGGTCCTGGCAAAAATAAGACTCGTTACAAGGAAATTAATTACTGTTTAAGTCAAATTTAAGTTCGATTTTCCCATCTGCAACTTTTCAGTTGTTTCTTACCTCAACACCGTGTGTGTTGCATAGCACTGACATAGCCACGTCTTTTCCACTCTGAAGCCTGCACAAAGAAAGCCAAGAGCCTGCCACATTAGGAAACAACACAAAAATACTGATATGAACACATCTGCAGGCTTCAGAAGAGAAGAAAGGTTCCAGATTTTATCCAAATTAACATGAAGGGACAACAGAACAGAACTTTTTTGGACCACGTTTCCCATGGGATTACCAGCTGAAGTACAACGTTGCTTGTTTTGACATGCCATTGCAGGCTCAAAGGGGGAAGAACTCCAGGGAATTTGCTGACTTTTTACGGGTACAAACAGCCCTTCAGGTTTTATTCTTGGATAAAAGCCTATGACAAAAATTGCACAGGAAATTGTTTGAAAATTACCTAAAGTATCGCACTACTGTGTTGATTAAACAACAAAAAAAAAAGCAGATCTTCAGGTTGTCCATGTACTCCACTGTAGTAGAAAATATCTGGTATGTCTGTACACAAAAAAAGGCACCTGACAGTTAGTTACACAGATGGAGAACTAGGAAATTAACAGTTCACATCAGCATCACTCATAGCCTCTTGCCATTTACAACCAACCAGTGCCCGAAGTGGGCAACTCCCAACTCGACTGTGCTCAGAATGATGTGTGTATTACTACAGGCTAAGGATCCCATTAAGACACAGAGTAAAGGCTAATTTTACAGCAAGGTCTTGCTGTCCAAATACATCAGTGCAGCTGTAAAACTGGGATCTCTGGAGTGTTCGGTCTTCCTGTAAGGTCAGCTGTTGGGAATGAATCGAGCAGCTGCTGTACTACCAAAACTTTGCTTAAGAGCTTAAGCAGCTTTTCAACTTCTGAATGTAGGTAAAACCCTGGCACACGAGGTACTGACCCTTCAAACACCTCCAACTTCAGGTGTGAGACAAGTGCTGAGTATCCATAAAGTATGTCTCGCTGCGTACCCGCTGTGCAGAAACATCGTCAGGTGCCCTGGCACAGGCTGCTTCACCAGGGAATTCGGGTTCCCTGGGATGTAATACCCTTCACACATAGTGCAAAATAAACCCTTCTGTCTCAGGGAGGCCTTAACTTCCCACCCAAACTACTCCAACATGGGTTTCCCTCTAGAGTTTTAGGCTTTTGCCTCAGGAGGCTCACGCAAAACCTTCAGACAAGAGCTGTGCGTCCACCTCGGCAAGCGGATTCCAGACCCTTGGCCAAGCTGAACGCGCACACAAGACCTGGTTATATTCCTAAGGGTTAAGAACAGAACTTCCATTAACATTCTCCAATACAGCTGCCCATCTCATTACATTAAGATTAGTTTGATTGATTCAGCACCTCCAAACTACAAATGAAAAAAAAAAGGCAGTTTGTACAAACTAGTGTCTCTGAAAAATGAGCATATTCCTTTATAACAATGTGTCTTCCATACACGGTTTGTCAGAGATTTCTTTTTTTCTAAGAAGGCAGAAGGTGGTTGTGTTATTCAGCGCTCCAAACTAGGTACAGAACCTACAACGGCCATGTTTCAGTAGTGTTTCTAGTCCAAATGATTCAGTAGCTAACATCAACGTTTGACTCCTTCGGCCTATAGCTCCTCTGCTCAGACTGGCTTGTTTACAGTATTCCTGAGCCAAGTAATTAGCATGGGTCCCACACCACATGCAAGGGCCATAAAGAAAGAATAAAAACTTTGATCTAACCCTCTGGCAAATTTTAACAGAACTTCAGCTGCTCTCCTTCACTGCAACATAATATCCTTCAGATTCTCTTGAAGGATCGTGTCCTTCACGGCATGAAACACAAAGCGGATGTTTTCAGTGTCTATGGCAGTGGTGAAGTGATGGAAGAGCGGCTTACTACGGTTTCTCCTCTTTCTGTCAAAGCACTGCACCAGGTAACGTTGAACATCATCTAGCCTGTGAGGGTCGCCTTTGAAGTCCGAGAAATACTTCTTAATGCTGACAGTCTTTACCTTCTCTACAAGAAGATCCATCTTGTTGAGGAAGAGGATAATAGAAACGTTAAAGAAAAGCTTGTTATTGACTATTGTCTCAAAGATATTCATGGACTCCACAAGTCTGTTTGTGCGCCTGTCTTCCATGAGAACCTGATCGTATTCACTGGAGGAGACCATAAACAAAATTGAAGTTATTCCATCAAAGCACTGGAACCACTTTTGACGCTGAGATCTCTGTCCACCTACATCCACCATCTTGAAAGGTATCTTTTTAATGATGAAATCATGCTCTACTATCCCCTTGGTGGCTTTTCTAGCCAGCAAAATATCTTGCTTGCTGGGGAAATAGTTCTGTGAAAGAAGGAGAGAAGTGTCAAAAAAGAGTCCTCCAACAATGCTGGCTAATATCAGAATACTGAAGTGATGGGAAAAATCGACAAGTTGTTTTAATTGTCAAGTGAAGAACAAATACTCAAAAATAATGGACTGATGACCATTTATCTCAAGACATTGGGTAAACAGCTACAGAAGATCCTGAGATGTATGAGACTAAAAATGTAAGACTAATGCACTCATTCACATTTTTATCCTCCTTTTCAGGCTGGAGTAAGTCTGTTTTTTCAATTATGGAATTGTTAGCTACAGTGTTATTACCATGTAGGTAGTGTTCAGTAAAGCAGATCACCAAGTCAACACCAAAAAGGATTTTTCTGAAATCTAGTTTTGCACAGTTCACTACTCTTACAATGGATATCTTGCAAGCTTTAGAGGAAATACTTCTTCCAGGTTCACACTCCAAGACAAATGAGTAAAGCAACATGTTTTGCTGCAGGTTGTGGCCCAGCCAACCACTGTAGAGAGATTTGTTCTTCAGAATCTTATCACTATTTAGTAATCATTTTCCTTAAATGATTATGCTATTTTGAAAATAGTCTCTCTCTCCTCTCCTCCAAATCTCCTGACAGATGTTTTCATTACAGATTTTGAATTCTCTAAGTGATAGACTTTTTTTTAACTTGGTAGGGTTTCATTCTGCTACCTTAAATAGCACCAGCCATCAGATCATCACAAAAAGTGAACGAGATGCAGAGATTGCATAGAAGGACTGATCAAAGAAAATACGTGCATAAATACAACCTCCATAAACAATATTTGTTGTCTGTCAAGAAAGATTAACCCAATATTAAGCTTCGGTTTCATAAGGCTGGAGTTTACTATTTCTAGAGAAAGAACAATGGAGTTATTTGAAGAATTATTATTTAATAAAAAAACCCAACAACCCATCAATGCCAAAACAACAAAAAAACCCAACCCAACCAACCAAAAACCAACAAACAAAAAACCCCACACCACCACCACCCTCCCCCCAGAACAAAAAAAAAAACCCCAACCAACCAAAAAACCCCAAAAGCAGTAAGCATAGCACACCCAGGCTTCCATTATCTCCCATGAGCTCTTTTGGTTGAGAAAGAGAAGGTCTGTCTTACCAGCTGACCGATCCGATCCAGGTTATCCAGGAAGTATTTCACCGATTCACCCTGTGGGAAAGGAAAGAGATGGGAACTAAGCTTGTTTCTAGGATAGCAAACTCAACCACAGCTTTTCCACTTTCCAACACGCACTGAGCTCTAACAGAGCGATATCACAAGTGGAAGCTTGGACAACATCCTGATACACTTCAGGAGCTGGAACAATAGAAGCACTACATAGCTTGATTCATAGAAACTGCTGATAATGAAGTGGAGCTGCTATAAGATACTACAGACTTGTAGGTAAGGTAGTATTTCTTTTAAAAGCAATTGTCTATTAGTTCTAGGGGGGGAAAAAAAAAAGAAGTTGAGTAGAGCTGAAAAAAATGCTTAAATCTATCTAGTAAATTGTTACAATAAAAAGGAAGCATTTAAGTCAGTCCTTTGGCTTAAAGAATTAGGTTTCTTTTCCCTTGTATGATGAATGCACTTAATTGACACTGTGTGGGAGTAAAAATGAAACACATTTATAAGAAACCAATGTATTTTGTTTAAAAGAATTGGAACAGTGAAGAAAAGCATATCCTAGACCTGTTGGCCTATCTTTAGAAAAGTGAAAGATTTAAGTCACTCACAATTTGTGATAATTTAAACTAGACATGCTTGTCAGGGGGAAAAAAAAATAAAGGAGAGAAGTAACATTCTGAAGGACTTTCTTCTACAGATAGCTTCCCTTTCAGGCTGAAGAGTTTTAATAACAGATTTTCTCATCTTGTACAAAATCCTTTAACAGTTACATTGGGAAGAATATAAGCAATGTTTACAAAGAACATTTATTTGTGTATGAAGATGCTAAGAGGTTTTGTAGTTTGTTTTGGGTTTTTTTTTTTTAACAAGCCCATGTATCACTCAAATCAAGCGCCACTTCAGACTTGCGGATACAAGAAGCCCTGCACATACTTTTTAGATGTCATGGAATTGTTTCTACAGGGATGCAGACTTGACTTCTGGAGTGAAACTATCTCTGGCAGAAGCCCATTCTCCTTCAAACACTTCCCTTTCATCTCTGCAGATGAAGATGACCTGTTCAGTAAGAAAGTATTCTTCATTGTTTAGGACGTGCGTCTTGCAGTTGTAGACATGTCGTAAGAATGATAAAAATGGAAAATCCTCTTGCCTTTTAATAATTGTAGGCAGCAAAACACATGACATATATTACAGATGAGGGCTGCATCAGGAACGACCAAACTGGCAGGAGGTGCCTTCACCAATAACTAATTCAGAAGAACATTCTCAAAATACCATCTCAGATTGCAACAGAAATATCAATTTTTAAAACACACATTCTCCTCCACACCAGACAGCAGCACAGAATTATTCCCCTCCAGTACATTCTCAAGGGGCACACAGATGCCAGAAGAGCAGTGCATTTTGAAGAAGCGGAGTGGAGATCAGAGGATCCTCTGTACTGTACAAGTAGGTATTTTCAGCATAAAGCACAGACAAGCAGGAGCTGTCTCTTCTAGCTTTCTAACATTTCAAACTGTAAATATCTTTTCATAAAGGAGAAAGAATACACATATTTGCAAAAAATCCCATGTATCACAAAAGATTTACAGTGGATTGCTAGCAAGGAAAAAAATAACAAACAAAAAGATTACTTTTTTGAGGAGGGGAGAAGTTTCCAAAGAACAATTGCTCTAAGAGCTTCCTTACAATCATGAATTTTCATAAGGTGAAAGTAATTTCCTGTATTTTTTGGCACTCCATGGGATCAGAAGAGATATCACAGACCGCATGAATAAGAGAAAAGGCCTTCCTGTTCAGCATTAGTCATATTTAGGAGATAGAACACAAAAAGAAAAGGTCACTGAAGCTACAATACCACCACCCCCTTCTCTACCTTTCGTGCTTTGTCCAACACAATGCCTTTAGATGTGCACGAAGACTACAAACGGGCCGGCTCCGAAGCAACTCGTCCCTGTTTTCCACCCAGTTGTTTTAAGAGTCCTTTGCCTTGTCCGTTCCCCCTCCCACGCTGAGAGCAGGAAGCAGCTGTGTGCATGTGAACTGCTGGGACACACACGCAAGCTTACCTGATTTACAGCTTCTGCCTCCCCTATTTCCTGCCCCACGCATCAATCAGTTTAATATTTTGCACATTTATAATAAGATATGAAAGTAATCTGATTAAGGAAAAAACCCCCATACACATTCAGTTCTGCAACGATTATGGGAAACCAGACGCCTCTAGATTCTTATATAGCTCTCTGTGGCATTGCAGTTAGGCCAAATAATTCATTTGGAGAAATTTTAAGCAGTAATTGCCAAACACTTGGGTAGCTGGGTAACTTAGGTTGCTGGAACAGGTGTGAACACCATATACATGGGCTGACAGACCCAAAAATGTCTGAAGACTCTTTTCTAGCACAGGATTCAAAGACATCCACTACTTAAGCCAAAATATCTGTTTCCAGTCAAAACAACAAAGCCCTGACAAGCTCCAGAGGGTATGAAGTTGAGACAAGCTCAAAATATTAAAGCACACAAACCTGAAGGGAGAATCAACCCCTCCCCACAAAAAAAAAACACCAAACCCAAACAAACCAACAAAACCAAAACAACAACAAAAACCCACCCTAAAAACTCAATCCCATTTTAAGGGCGATTCCCTAAGCCCTGTGTTACAGCCTGCGGAAGTGTGGATCCAGTTCCTGCTCCACAGGCTTCTCAACTGCCCTTGCTCTGTATCTTGGTGTGATTCTCAACAAACTCAGTTGGTTCTGGGAAGCGTGTGGGGTACTTCAGCTGGAGAGGCAGCACAGAACCACAGCAGAGCACCCCATCTGACTCAATGAGTAACTTACAATGGATTTACATGAGGAAAATACGGAGACTCCGGGTGTTAGGACTGTTTCGTATTAGCATTTTTTAATCAGAACCATTTTATTCACTGAACATTCCTTTATCTTTTATTTTTTTCCCTTGTCGTCTAGGGAAAATAGATAGCAATATTAATCAGATCTAGTTGTCAATTTTATTTAGCTTTATATCCGGCTGCAGTTGAAGGCAACTTGGAGTTTCATTGAAAAACTATTATGTATGCATAGCTATCTCATGCTTTGGGCATTATACACACAAAAATATACACTATGTATGCATATGTATATATATTTTTTATATATATAAATATATGTGCAGATAAAAAATACACACAAAGTTTGAACTGTTCATCAAGGCAGGTTTTCCATTCAAGGCAAATTATCAAACCAGAAAAGGATCAGCTGCCCGTCTCATGTTGAACTGTTTTTTTCCCTTGAAGACACTGACTGTAAGAAAGCTGGTTGGGCTTTTTTCAGAGCCATTTCTTAAAACTTTTCATCAAAGTTATTTACATTATATTTAAATAGCTAGAGATAATCACGTCATGCTGCATTCACTTAAAAAAAAAAACCCAAGCCAAGAAACCACCAGGGCAAAGACATTCAGGTCAGATGTGTCAATGTTTTACATGCTGCTTTGTAAAGAAAAACTGCAGCAGCTCAAAAAACTTCCTCTGACCAACTATGTTCACAGAAGACTGTCGAGCTTCTGTATTTTTAGACTTAAAAAGACTCAAGTCCCCTTGTATTTCCTGTCAGTACACCAGTTCCTCTAAAAAATATTCTACCAATATTCATAAGTAATATTCTTAAAATCTGAAAGACACTATTTTATTTCAACTGGCGTGGCACTCCAACAGCAAGTGCCATTCTGTCCTTGCCACAGCAAAGGGTCAGTGAAGCACATCTGTACTGACATTTCTTTCCTTTTTAATTAATAGCCTATTAGTGTATTTCACATTGGAAGGTTATACCAAGACAGCCAAAGATGACCATCTTTTGCTGTGGATATAAACCAGCTAGCTTTTCTTTCTGTTGTTTGGTGGTTCATTTTGTTGTGGGTTTTTTGTTGTTGTTTATTTTATTTTTACTTTATTGTTTTAATTTTTATATATTTTTCTTATTCTCTTTGCTATTAAATCAAGATGTCAAAACGCTGTCTTCCATCCGTGCCCTGTGTTTTCCAGGACAGTGGTGGGGGCAGGAACAGTGAACTCCAAGATACAAATTTTATGTATTTCATACTCCTTTTTAGTACAGCAGAGCACACTAGAGACCATTAGTCTTCTTGCTCACCGTGCAAGAGTGACCACAAACGCTGGGATGATTCATTCTCTCACTGCTAATCTCTCCTCCCTCTGCAATATATATCCTCTGAGTAACAGTTTTGTCAACTGGGACCAACTGAAGGAATAAGAGATGCTGTTCCCATTGTTCAGTAGGATGAGTCACTGCACATCTGGGAACTGGGGAATCAAGAAACACAAACAGAAGGCCTAAAATGAGCCCACAAATTCCACAATGAAGCAGCGCTATTGGATTATTATTTTTTTAAATTATTTTTTTAAACTGCCCTATCTGCAGCATAGAGTTTGGTGAAGCCAGAGAAAATAGCACAATTTGCTTAAAAACCTGTCTGGTGGAAGAGAAAGGGAAGAAAGGTAAAAATGCAAACATGTACTCTTGATTCTTGAAATAGTGCTCTAGAACTGTTCTTTTATATGCTTGGTTATTTTGCAAATGGCATTCTCAAGAGGAAAAAAGCCACACGTTTAAGAAGTTTTTATTCTATATATTCTGTACTATATAATCTTAACATTAGCTCCAAACAAGTACCCATGAAAATGATTACTTGAATTCAACATCAGCAATCTCCCCACAGAAATATTAAAACTGGCATCGCTTCCTTTGCCATCGATGGCCTCATTGCAAATAACAAGCAGAAAATACTTGGGCAGAGTTCCCGAGCAGTATTCGTTTCATGAAAACAAACAGAGCACAGATCATATGGAGATTGCTTCAAAATACCCAGAGAAACTCAGTAGTATGAAAAGCTCTGCAAGGCCAGAATGTACCAATTTGTCACTTTATCCCTCATACAGTTATTCCAAGTGACAGTTGGTCAGACCGTAAATGATCTAATGTTTCACTATTGTCCCATTCCCTAAAGTACAGGCTCATTTCAAACTTCTCCTTCTGAAAAGCAGTTCCTTTAAATTCTGTTCTGAACTAAGAGACTTGAAAGGGGACTCTGTTCCAAATTGGCTTTTTTCCTTTCCTTGTCCCAAGGCCTTTCTGACATAATATTAATTTAGCCCTTCCTGATCATTCTGTCTCTAGCTGCTAAATTTAGTGTGCACAATTTAAGGTAGACCTGTCAGTCTTAGCTTGTTTCGGATGATGAATTAAACCACGCAGGAAGGAAACATTATACTTCAAGGAAGCACATAATACAGATCTAACAAAATTCCCACAAATACAGCAAAACACACGGAGAAATGGATACTCCAAGTAACTACCATAAACTGCAGCTGAATCTGCAAGGTGAAAGCAACTGATCTGACTGAAAGAACAGCAGTGTTTGTATCCCACCCTCCAGTCGGGAGTTGTAAAACATCCAGCAGCAGGGCTGAGAAACAAAGAGGAGATCCAGGAGTCCCCAGAAAGAAGTCTGGTAATCTCCCAGCCTTTAATCTCTGAGATCTCAGATACATGGATGGGATGGACTTAAAGTGCTGATGCATAATTGCATCCAAAGTTGGCCTTTTTATGAGGTACTGTTGCATTAGGACTGCCAGAGATGCATCCTGGCAGAATGCAATGCTAATGCTACACTGCAAGTGAAATCTTTGTTTTTCAGGCAAATGGAGAGCTCATTTTCCCAAGTTCCTTGAGATATCAATCATCTGTTGATTCCCAGGGGCTCAAATGTTACAATTTCAGCTGTTTTACAAAAGCAAGCTATCCAAAAAAGAGATCCAGGGGAAGAGCAAGCTTATGAGTACACAATTAGGATGCAATAAACACAACACATTGGACACTTTTGAGTACTGAGATTAGAACCCAAAAACCTCACCACTAAAGAGAGACACAGGAAAGGTTTTTCTTAGCAAGACCTACTAGACACAAGCAGCAGGTGAACACCCTGCCACCCCAACACGTGCATCCTTTGGAAGTAGGCACACAGAGACAGCTCCAGGTTCCGCATGCTGCCTGTGTCCAAGGGAAGCAGGAGTCCTTCACAAACCCCAGAGATCCAGGGTTAAAACTCTCATGAGGGGCAACTATAAACAAAGAGCTGCCCCTCCCCAAACCTGCAGGCTCCTCCAAGAAATTACTTCTATATTTGCACTTCTGTTCTGCCTCACGGGTAACAGGGCATGGATTTACTGCAGCCAAAAGTGGGTTTTTCTTCCGTGACAGCTGATGAATTAAGTATTATTTTCCAAGGAGATAAGCAAGTCTGTGCTTGTTAAGAATTCACTCAGAACGATGCTGAAGTAGCCTGAATTGTCCTGAAAGGCTGATGCCCATTCTACACCATAATTCTGTTCTACAGATACTCTACATCCTGTCTGGGCACTGAAATTTATTGACACAAGGCAAACAATTTTTCATTCAATCACCAGTCCCAAGGCAGAGACTAACCATGTCTCTGTATTTAAGCCATACAGAATTCTAACTCTCAAATCTTTCTAGTTTTATTTAACTTCCTCCTTAACAACAGAACGAGCTACTGGCTCCCATCCAGCAACTCCAGTGCTTATCCAAGTTGCTGCTATCTGTACCCTACAAACATACCAACTACAAGAAAGTAGTGTCTGGTTCCAAACTTCTTCTAAAAACTACCTTTTCTTTCTACTGCCTCGTTGTACCATGCAGGTATCAGATGTTAAAGTTTGAGAAGAATGTAAAAATTCATTACTTGTCAGCTCAGGACAAAGATGTAATGCAAAACTGTTTGTCCAAGTCAGGATGGCTTTGTATAAACTCATCCTACATGACACAAGGGCCAAACTGTGTGCTTTATAACATACGGATAAAAAAATTAATAAGGTGACAAATATTTCTTTCATTTTCCCCGGGAAGTCCAGGCTAATTTGAGCTCCCACATCAGTGATAAGATTTGTGGATCCTTGTGACCGAGTATAATTCTAGCCTTACAGCTAAGAAATTATCTCAACAGGAGCAGAGTTCTTGTGGTGAAGGGCAACTCCTACATGTGTCAGCTTCTCCCACCAATTCAATACAGCACCTCTTTCAGAAGAAGTGCTACAAGATTACAAAGTTACATTTTTTTCCTAAAATTCAAGGTGTTTCTACATCAACAGGGTCAAGGTGAGATAAATGACTCTTGATACTATGTTAACAACTCTGTCCATTTGTCTCAAATACGCACACCAGCCACAGTGCCTCAAGGAAGAAAGGAATTCTCCGTTAACAGACAAAGGCAGACTCATCCTACAACACAAGCTTCAACAAACATTAACAAAAATCCCTTTTGTTTTGATTTTACTCCTACTTACTGTCTTTTCATCACTGCTGTTCCCGCTTCACAGACTTGCAATGACTGGAAGAAAAGCAGGTGCAAACAGCAGAGAAAACACCACTGGCCACAAACAAAACACAAAGCAGCACAGTGCAATGTAAAAGAGTTAAGTTACTGCTTTTTTTTTTTTCTTTTGAATTCTAGCA
Organism: Todiramphus chloris collaris; assembly: GCA_025345505.1. Taxonomy (NCBI): domain Eukaryota; kingdom Metazoa; phylum Chordata; class Aves; order Coraciiformes; family Alcedinidae; genus Todiramphus; species Todiramphus chloris. The sequence continues at coordinate 4,152,056 of JANVCC010000081.1, read as the reverse complement.
AAATCCATAACCAGAAAGACTGGCACGTTAGCTACAGTGGTGTGGCATTTCCTAGCCTTCACCGACTGGCAAGATTCAAGGAGGAGATGGAAGGGGATGTAACTGTCATTCTTCCCCATGATTTGGGTGTGTTTAAACAACAGCCCCCCCCCCCATCTGATTATGGTATCTAACATCACCAGCATGCCCAGCACAGACACACTCATCCTGGCACGAGTGGACGACAGACCTAGTCATAAGCATCCCATGAAAGGATTCCTTCCTGTTTCCCTGCCAACTGTCTGAGCGAATACATTGTCTACAATTGCTGCCAGAACCCTTTCATCTCCAACACCAGAGGTTCTCCATGAAGTCCAACTAACGCATGCCAGCTCAACTTCTCATTCCAAGCACAGTCAGCTAAAACGCACAAGAGAAGGCAACTGAAAGCAGCAATCTTGCCACAGTTGAAAGAAAGTCCAGAGCTATAAATGGAAGGATGGATCTGAGATTCAGGCCAAACACTAGCAAATTATCCCATTTATTCTCAGTAGGCAGCTGCCATATACACACACATACACACAAAAAAAAGGCATTTCAAACTAACTATCAGTATTTAGAAGCAACTGAGTGTTTTTACAAATCACCAGGAAGGACGCACAATCAACTGTGTGACCCCAGACTGATGCTTTGTTTTCAGCAGCTCAGTATGCAGACCTGAAACTTGCTTTGTTTACAGAAGACATCTGCAGGACCAGAATAGACACTGACCAAAAAACAAATATATAAAGTTACCTAATGAATTAACCTAGTCAGCAGTGCTGACTATCTGATCAAGACTAAATCACAAGTTTACCAGTGAGTTTCCCTTTCAAATCTTATCAGATCAAGGGAGGGGAAATAAATATCTCAGATCTTGCGGGCTGAAAAAACAGCTAACACCAGCCATGAGAGAATGTTGAGCTTGGACTTTTCCATGGCAGGTAGCCAGCTGGAAAGCTAAGCAACTTGAATGCATTTGCAACAGGCATAACCTTGAGTATCTCACAGTAACGATGCTTCCTACTCTAGTTCTACACCAAAGCATTTGTTACAGAGTGCCCTAATGCTTCACTTTCTGTGGAAAGATTATCTCAGACATGTCTTATGGATTTTTTTTTTTTCCTCTGTCTGTTGTTAAAAGGTCACTTTAAGGATTGGAAAGAGTCCTTTATCTCTCAGCTACTTAAAAATCTGTAGAAACCCCCTCCCAGTTTCTTATTTGGCTGTATGCATACAGGTCAGGCATTTTTAGATGTGATGGAGACTAAAATGACAGTCTTACAAGATTCAAAAAGCTACTGATTTTTTTGAAAGTTAAGTTTCATGTGGAAATCAGACTGGGGTAAAATGCAAGTGAAGTTTCAGCTGCACTCAGGTGTGCTATTTAAGTTTGATTCCTATAAAAGCAAGTTTCTAGGCAGCAGAGTACAGAAAAAGTTCCACCTTGCTTACATTACTCTTGAGTTTTTCTCTGTGCCCATAACCTCAGCACTCAGCAGGCTGAACTGCAGAGAACCCAAGGCTTGCATGTCTGAGGGATTCCTCAAAGTCAGTTTCTGTGTCCGATTTTCAAAAATCATTTGCCCTAGAAACAAAAAACTTCTCCTTTTTCAGAGGGAGGGTTTCACCCAGGAAGTGACCGCCCTCACTATAACCTCATCCCTCCTGCTCCAGCACCAGTGACCCCACCACATGTTGTATCCAGCAGATAAATGCTAGTCAACCTCAAACAATCTCTGTTGATCTACAACAAACTTCAGTTTCCATTCACAAGCAAGTTTTCTCTGATCTGGTTTCTAGTCATCACCTCAAAACACTTATTTATTCATGTCCAGTCATGACATGCTATTTATTCTAAATCTTCTCTCCCCTGCTAAAGGGTGTCTCAGCATGAGAGGGGGAAGTTCTTTCAGATTTGCACTTAATCTCAGCATTATTGATACTTCTGCATGAGGACTTCAAGTAACCTAAACTTTTTTTTTAAAATTTCATTTCAGAATTTGTTCATTCAAAACACTCAGGATGGCTTTTCCTGCACTATTCACTTCAAGCCATCCCACCGCACACCTCACATCGTTACTTTCACTTAGGAAACTAAAATTGGAATGGATTTACCCGAGATGAAAATTCAAGCTGTTCAGGTACCAGCTCACTAAAGGATCAAACATCCCTGAGCAAAGACTCAGAAGGTGAGATGAGGTTGGTAACTGCAGGAACAGCTGTATTCATGTGCAACTCCATCCTCTTTTCACATGCACCTACAGCCAAGTCCTTTGACAGAGTCCTCAATCATTACAAAGCTTAAAGCTCAGGCTTATTAGAAATGACTTACATGGAAGTAAGAAGCCCATAAGTAATGTTGGAGTCTTTTATCAAGTGGAAAGCTTTATTTTATTCACCCTCACGTGCATCTACTTTATACAAATTAAGCACTGTAAGCGTCTGAAAACAAATCCAAAGATGAAATAAGCAATTTGAAATAAGTGACTGAGCTTCCATTCTTACAGCCTCATTTACACATGTAAATTAATCGAGGCAGAGTGGAAACAGAAGTGGGGTTAGCAAACTTCTACAAGCTGTTGAGCAGACAAGCCCATAAGAAAACCAATCACTAATTAAAGCCCCAGTCACATCCTACTGAACCGCAGAGAGTGAAACAGTCCAGCCACGTGAATGGCCATCTGAGCTCCTTGCAACCTAGGACGCATGTGCTGGCCTGGGAGAAAGAAGACAGAAAAAAAAGAGGATAGAGTAGGTGGTTTTTTTGCCTCCTGCCCACGTCTACCATCATTACTGATTCAGTACTGTGCTCTGACCAGACCAAAGCTCGATGAATCCAAGTCTTAAGCATGCAGAATTCAGGGCTGGAATTAAATGGGAGAGTTCCACCAGTAAATGACTATTTTTTTTCAATTTGAGATTTCACTGAGTTTTCCAAAGTAGAATTAAGTGAATATCAGTGAAAGCAAGGCAAACTAAGAGGCTTTGGGGGCAGGATAGAGAGCAGACCTTCTAAGGACAAACACCAACAGTTTGTTCAGGAGTAAAGCCAAGTGAAGCACAAGTCTGCCACAGTCTGAACTGCAGGAATCTGTGTTGTATACAGAGGAGACATTTGAAAGGTGTCAATAAATTACTTCTCAGAGCAACATGTTTTCCACTTTCTCAAACAGAAAGTCTTGCTTGATGTTTCCAAGCAGTTTTCCTCCCCATCCTCAAATACTAAGTCAATAATAGAGCAAAATGGGTTTACTCCACAGACCTGCTTTAAGTATAGCTACAGTCTAATGAGAAGGTGGAGACCATGCTGCCTTCTGCCCTTTTAATAGGAAGCCCTCCCAGATCATGCAGGTTCAGAGTATTGAACTAACCTGACTCTTCTCCTTTGAGAAGGCACCCTAGCAGCTCTGCTCCTTCCTCTACTGTTCAATTATTAGCTGGTCAGTTTGGGGCAGTATGGAACCTCAAGAGATCTTCTGTAACAGTATCATGTTCAGATGCATCCTTAAGCCATCTACTCGATGAGAATCTCCACTCTTGCGCAGCTATCATTTCACAAACTCAAAGGTCAAATACCATATTTCTTCCCCGCCTCTGCTCACCACCTCCTCCTCTGCACTCAATGGCCATGAACTATATGCAAACGTGGCAGATACCTGATAATGCAGAACACATTCTGAAAATTTAACAGCATCCTTGAGGTACAGCATCAGGAAAGACTTATGGTGGAAAGGGACCACTGCTTGGATAAAGGACTAGCGAGATAAAGACACTATCATCATTGCTTGCCACCAGCAGAGCTTCCAAGAAACAGTTGAGCCAACCAAAGCAAGAGCACAGTGCAAAGCAGAGCTCTCTAAACCACCACTTCCTATTGCTCACCATGACTATCACAGAACTACAGCCCAAGTTAGGCTTCATCCTTGCTGCATGACACATTGAGTAAAACACTCCATGTTTTAGGGCAGAGTAAGCTTGTTAAGGAGACAGCAGGAGCAAGGGAAGATAAAGTAGGTTAAAGAAAACTACAATCTTTTCAAGTAATCACTGCAAAAGGATCAGTATTGGGAGAGCAAGCAAGAACACAAGCCAACTGATCAAATTGTTGCTGCCTAACTACCCTACCTGCCTTTCCCATTTCAGCTTTCTGCCAGGCTCTGTCTTTTAAGGAACAGAAATTCATTAAATATAATTCACTGTCAGCGTGACAAGTTCAGAATAACTTTAAATATCTGTTCTCTTAAGTAAAAATATCCAGAAGATAAGCCACTTAAGACTTCCTCAAAAAACAGACCTAGTTTTTAATGTTTTGCTTATTTGTTTATCTGTGCTTGTTACTTGTTCTTGATCCTACACAGCTTACTATAAGATATTGAGGGAAGTTTGAAAGCATTCATTACCCATTATCCTATTAAATTCAGTGGCACCCTTTGAAAAATCCACGCCTTAACCTCTTACTGGAAGACTCAGATCACCCTTGCTCACTGTCCCAGCTCTAGGTGGAAAAGACAAGGTCTGGTACCAATAGGAAAGAAAGCTGAATTACTACAAAGAACATACAAATGAGGTGCAAAAGGCTGACTTGTAAAACTGGAACTTTCTCAAGTGCATGGTCAGCACTGCTCTTCTGAGCACAGAGCGAGTGGCAGGGAGATCAGCTTAACAAAACCATTCTCCTCTTTTGCAGTGCCTTTTTTGAGGGGGGGGGGCTTAATTCCAGAAACTAGACATAGGGCCAGAAAAGTGCTAATAGCATACAGCAGGAAACAGGAGCCCTCTTTCCTGGCACACAGCTAAGCCAGTCCTTGGATCTGCAGGTAGTCAATGTAGCCTTAATACTCCAAAAACTTTGAAAACCCCTATCATGGGAACACAGTGATATCAGTCTCCATTTCAGCTGTATCTTTGAGACTGAAGGGATGGAATCAACCTGACGAGTGGAGCTCCTCCACTAGAAACAATAGTCTTTGATTGTTTCTAGACTTCACTGTACACAGATAAATATTAACCCATGTCTCTGCATAATGCAGGTATTTTCTTGCAACTAGAATAAAAGCTGCCCTCGTGCTACCATGGTTTTAACTTATGGATATGCTCATGACTTCATACAAGCAGGAGCTCTCTCCTGCTTCCACTGAACTGCAGCAGGAACTGTTTATTAGAGTCCCTTAGTCATACAAAGGGCACACCTTCCGATGTAGTCAACTTGCTCAGATTTCTGGAATACATTCTCATTGCTGGGAATCTCTGCAGAGATGCTAACTGACAATTTTCAACTCTCTTGAATTATTGAGATCTATCAGAAACTTTCTGAATATGAAATTACACAGCAAAATCAAAAGCTACAGTCTGATCACTGGGTTGGATTTGCCTCTGCCCAGACCTTTCCCGCACACTAGAAAGGGATAAAGAGATTACTCCAGTGGTTTTTAGCTGCAGTTGGGTACTGGCTCAGACAGCCTGAACTGAAAGTTTCCTTCCTTGTTTCTCACAGCATGTGCCAGCATTTCTTGATGGGAATGCAAAGATTAATTACAGCTGTACTTGCTCTGAACAAATCCTTATATTCAATACAGTCCTGCAAGATTTAGAGTAGCACTAATTAGGGCTTAGAACAACAATTCTGCAAAGACAGACTTACTGAGTATTTCTTCTAATTATTTTATGCATAATGAAATTAAAGTTTCTTTCCAGAAGCAGGGTGACATTTATTCTCAAGAAGTGGGAGCCAAAAGGACTTTTCCAGCCTAAGAACATGGGATTTTGTGTTTCAGTGTTATTCCTGAAGGTAAGACACCAAACTACAACCACTGCCACACGCATACAGAGAGGCTAGGATGAGTACAGTAATTCTTTATTCTGTAAATCTTTAGGGACACCCAAACAATTCTTGAATGTGTGCAATTACTAAGAGGTGAAGGAAAAAAAAAAAGGTTTTTCTTAATAAAATGCAAGAGTAAACAGAAATCTTTCAAACAGAAAAATGGCAATCATTAGACAGCATGCAAATTCTCACAATGAATTTTCAACATGGGAGCTGTAGCTATGAAGTGGTTTCTCTCATTCACCTTAACCACACAAAAAAATACAGTCAAGATTTATTGGCATCCAAGGGCCAAAAGCAAAAACTCCTACAGTCAGTCCTACACAGTACCATGAAAAAAATACAAGGCTTTTTAATCTACCTCCAAGAACCTAAAAGTTAAAAAGCAGGACCACACAAAGTCTGAATTTCCACCTTACAGTATCCACAGACAGCAGGGCATTAATGAAGGGCATTAATGCACCGTACATTTTACAGACTTCAGAGGTGATTTTGCCATTTTGCCACAGGTTTTTGATCTTTGCAATGTTTCCTTTCTAAAAGTTTTATTTGTAGTGCTGGGAATTCACTGTACAGAGTGATAGAGGAATCAGTAGCACAGCTCTTTTTATTCAGCATCCCTCTCAGTTCCCAGATGGTAGGCATATCAATTTCTTGTTATCCACTTATTTATTATGTATGAACTGCTCGTTGCTTTCCAACTGATCCTCTCAATTCCATGCAGGCTACATTTCATCCAGCTGCTGCACTTTGTCATAACCTAAGGCCAGGAGCAATTCAGAGCAGGAATCCTTTTATTTTTCCACAGGGCATTTAGCATAGAGGGCTTTAATCCTCGATTGAGATTTCAGGTAGGTACTGTAACAAATTGCTATTCTCTAACACTTTTCTATTTGCACTCTTCTGAAAGGGTCATAATTCATGACCTTTCTGGTTTTTGTTATTTCTCTTCAATAGCAGAAACTATTCAAGAACAGCTAATAGTTGTTTTACACATCACAAAGCTTTTTGTGGATGGCTCTGCTTGAGAGAATTACTTCTGCCATTGAGAAAGAGTGGATTTTGCTGGAATTCAAAATGATTTGCAGCATAAAATGACTTATGAACTTGGATTCTCTAGACAGTTTTGATCCAGCCTACTTTACATGCAAGTTCTTCTCACCTCTTACTCAGTGGCACTTAAAGCAAAACTGAAATTTCCAGGTGAAGCATTCCTTGGTGTAGGTGACAGACACCATGTTAGGAAGCCATCCTCAACTCTGCCTCCTGCTCCAGCTTAGTCCTGAATTTCAATCTCAGTGACTGTCAAGACACACTAGTGCTGGTACAGCCAAACCCCGTGCTGCTCAAGGAGTTCTAGAGGCAGCAGGTTTAGAATACTGCAAATACAATACAAGACTGAGCATTGCTGTAGATTCAAACTGACAAACTGTGCAGCATTAGCCAATATCCACACAATTTTGTGCAAAGGTTTCCAGCTGCATTTTGCTTTATATTACCCCTCAATTCTTAATAAAACCCAAACTATAACTCACTAACTCTCACCTCCTTTAACAAAATACCACTTTCGTTTGAGAGTTTTTACTTGAGACTTTGATCTCAAAAATTTTCCTACTTGGTCTTAGAGACAGGACCAGGGACTCCAACTGCTAATCCTTCCTACTGCAGACCAGCCACAATGCTTTGCAGCATTATACTTAAAACAAGCAATTAATTTATTTTGCTATACAAAGATGAGTCAAACTCCATACCTTGACCATAAACTTTTGGGATTAGAGGACAGAACTAGAACTAAGAACTCACTTAATTGCTACAATACTGGCATAAGACCTTGCTTAGATATTTAACTAAAGAAAAACATCTCCATAAGTCACCCTGCTATTTGTCCAGAGCAGGATGTTATTCAAGCAGCATCGATAAAGTCTGCAAGTTAATGAACTTTTAAGTTAGTATGACATTTTATGTCAGATTAAGCCACTGTTTCAGAATTCTAAGGGAACAAAATCAGATTATAACAGACTGTCACTGTTATTTTTATAACAACAAACAAATGAGAAATTTAAGGGAAGGCTTAGGTTACACAGCACTATCATTCCTTAAGTGCAATAGCAAAAAGCAAACAGGCCTATTTACCATCACAAGCTTCACAATCAGCTTAAAAAAACCCCACAAACAGCAACAACAAAAAACCCACACTAAATAGAATTTTTTATATAACATTGTTAGATACACATATACCTGACTTTCAGTACTAGCACTGTAATTACAAACTATCAAAGCTCAGCAACAATAAACAGGAGTTTCTGGTTTGTAGCACTACTGTCAATGCATTGTTTGGCTGTTTGTTTTTATTAATTTCTGGGTCATAGTGGTATGTCCCATTCAGATCTAGAAGAGAAATGACAAAAAATAAATTGAAATTTCCTCAGCAATAATTTAGTGTCACAGAGGTTCTGCAAACTAGGAAGATCCAAGTAAAGCTCAAAAGTAATTTGGCAAAGAGTTGCTGCCTAGTCCCAATTACATGCATTCAATGGTGACAAGATTTCCCATGCTGGCACGTTGAACAGTGTGGCTATTTCCTTTGTACATCTCACCAGCATTGGTCAAGCCCCAATGGATTTCACTGCTGAAATATGAGAGTTCCAGGGCTCAGAAAAAAAGAAAAAAAAAAAAGAAAAAAGCCATCCTTACAGAATAAACAATATTCATAGTCTCCTGTGTAAGCTCATATTCAAACAGTAGTTTGAAAAAGGAGAGCTCATTTTTGTGTTATGGCCAATTGTATAAGCTGGAGTTGATTTGACACTTGGTATTTCCGCGAGAGGAGCTGCATTAGCAAGTGCAGTCTCTCAATACCAGGCACATGTACTGCTGCATCTCAGTGCTGTGGCAAAAGAAGAGTAAAACACTTGGACACCTGCTTTCAAGGCTAACTCTACTCTGCCTTTGCATCTTAAAGACAAATGAACAGCTGGAAACTTTTCTATTAAGGATTCAAGAAATGTCTATTGAAGTGCCCTAAGAACTCTGACAAGACCAACCCCACTCCTGGAGATTTCTTTTAACATGTCACTTCATGTCACCTACTTGTCATGCCAAGCCTGTACTCTGGGCTCAACCTCTTGATTCACTTGGCTTCTAGAGGCAGTCAAATGCTGCCACAACCTCCATATGCTAGAGCAGCTGGTATCTAGCCTTACTCCTGATCATCTTACATTACTGTCATACCTACTATTTCTGTACCAAAATAAAGACATTTAAGCAACAGTTTATCCATTCCAATTCAAGAACTGGTGCAAATGACTAGTGCCTCACCTCCATACTGCTCAAAACATACAGCTAGCTGACCATCAGGCTTTGAAGCCATCAGCTCCTTGCATAAGGAGAACACAGCAAAAAGCTCTACTAACACAAGGAGCAGGCTGTTCACTAGGCAACATCTCCAGCACACTATCTGTTTTGGCAGGCATAATTTAACAATTTTATTCCAAGTGTCTGGTCAAAGAAAAAAAAAAACAAAAAACCCAACCCCCAAAAACCCCCAACCCCAAACCTGATTGTTAATTCATAGGGGAGTGACATGTGTCCTATTACAAATACCCCCCAAACCCCCACACCTCAGAATGCCAGAGAATAGTGAATCTATATAAAAGAAAGGGTCTTTAAAACATTTTCCAGAGTCTTCCCACATCCAAGACTTCAGAGGCTCTTAGTATTTGAAGTATTACTGGAAATGTTCCACACAATTCCCCGTGCACAGATCTAAAAATAGCTATGGACACAGTAGTAAGTTTTTGTCTGTATTTGCAAGCCCCTTATTCCCTCTCAGGAACTGTTACTTCCCATTAATGCTGACATTTAATATTATTTGTTTTCTTTTAAGGAGTTATTACAATGTTACAAACTCTTTCAACTGCAGTAAACATCAATAACAAATAAATTGATGCTACACTGATGGATCATGAATATATTCTGCATATTAAAAATAACTGCCTTAAACCAGATGCCTTTCACAGCCTCCTTGGATGGCCACGCTCCTTTCTGCACCAGGAAAGGTGGGTATCTGTAAGCACACATCAGCAGCTCACCTGGCTGCATGTGAACAACTCAGCAGAGCTGCCTTAACTGCAAATAGGGTTTGGAGTTCGGAGTAAACAGCCACAGCAATCCTGAAGAGAGGAGAATTGCACCACAGTAGTTCAGGAGTTCTTGAAAGACAGAGTTACAGGGTAGAGAGACTTGATACTCGGAAGGGAGGCAGTAAGAATCATTCAGATGAAGGTACTGCTTTAACTAAGAGTGGGCAAGATGGACATTTAAAAACCAAACACATCATGCATGTTTAAAAAAAACCCTGATAAAACAATGTCAATTTTGCTTTAAGAACTGAAGCCATTTGCAGTTCTACTCATTAGCTTAAGCTAGAGCACAATATATATCTGTTCTGACCATGACAGAAGTATCATTTTCTGGCATGACAAGCCCTGTTTGTCCCATCTTTACCCACAATGATGTGAAGCGTGCCAAGTTGCAAGAAGCCAAAAAAGTACCTAACCTCACTTCAGACTTTGGACACATTAAACCAAAAGGGAACAGGCTTCTCACATTCTTGCAATAGAGAGCAGGGAGGAAGCTAAAAAAACCAACCCAACAACAAGAACAAAACAGAAACCACCTGACCAAAGCCATTCCTACCTTGGCCTCAGTCGCCACAGTTTATGACTTAACAGGAAACACTATTTATGGATGCAAAAAAACCTTGCAGATACATGCACCTGAACTCCCAAATACTTGTTATTAGGCTCAGACTGAAGAAGCTTCCACTCTTTTAGCTAAATCCTAACTGAAAAGCCAAGGTCCTTTCTCCCAGAAGCCATTCACAATAGAATTTGTCTCCACCTGCTGGCAATGAAGAATTAACATCCAGTTGCCCAAACTACCACTGGCAACCTCAACAGAACAAATGCTACAGGACGCTGAGACACATGATAAATGTATTCCTTTCTAAAATAGAGACAGAAAATGGGGTAAGATAATGAGGGCGAGGGAGAAGAGAGAAGAATCACATACTGATTACAAAGGAATTCCTATTCTGGTAGTTAAAAAATGAGGACAGAGACGTGACAATGTAACCAAACATACAATGAAGCTTTTGTCTCCAAACTACTTGGCTTGCATACAAGGAACAGAGGAACTTGGGTTGGTGGGGACAGGCTGAGGCGGGGGAAGAGCGAGAGGCTGATGTTTGTGAAAAGAAAGTTAAATTGGTTAGTCTGCTTTAAGAAAGACAGGGAAGGAAAAAAAAAAAAAGAAAGAGAGAAAAAAAAAAGGAAAAAAACACCCTGCTATTGTAGAATCCACCCACTCACTTCTGAAATGCTCAAAGACCCAGACAGGGATTTACAGCCAGCACTTCTAGGCACTGAATATGAAGCAGAAAACACTCAAATGCCCAGAGGCAGCTTCTGTGGTCGCAGAGAAGGTGGTTTCAGATTGTACAGGGTTACAGTTAGAACCATTTTCTTTCAACGTTTGCTACTGCGGAGTCAGTCATTAAGCCTGGCACTACAGACCATAGGAAGACACCTGTACATTGCACTTTTCAGCTCTAGTTAACAAACCAACCAACCAACATATTGTACTCTGTTTTTAAACGAAGTCACACAGCTTCCTGAAGAAACAGAGAGAGTTGAAAAGCAGATTAATATAATCCTGTCTCTTAGAAGCCAAAGTAATAACAGTAATTAAAAAGAGATGGTGTTCAGTTGGCTGTAGGACCTGGGTGAAGACAATGCAAGTGCTGAGCAAGGTTATTATTTCAAATATTGTTGAGAAGCATTCAGAAATATCACAGTAATGTACAGCTTCGACATTTTAGTGATTATTTGAAAGCTACTATCGAGACAACAAATTCAGTTAAAACCAAGCATACTTAATGGCTCACTTACAACTAAGCAAGAAATGGACTGCTGATGCAGAGGTTTTCTTTACCCTTAGTTAAAATCAGTTCAGAAAAGCTTTATTTTCTCAAGAATCCAAGATATCAGGCTTCTATTTATTTGCACGAATCTATAACCAGCAAGGTTTTAAACTACATGGAGGTATGGGTTTATACACATCTTACGCAATTATAAATAAGGCGTCTCCTGATATGTCCTGCTTTCTTTAAGTTTATGCAGTTTAAAACATATTTTATTTTTTTTTAAAGGAATTGTCCTGCTGCTAATCCCCATGTACTCAGGGAATCGGACTCCTGCTGAACCTAGAAGCAAGGCATGGAAACTTGTTCAAGTTATTAAGGTGTTAATAACTTGTTTAGTGATCAATCCAGAAATAGCACTTGTATTCTTAAGTACAATCTACTACTTTTTTTTTTTTTTTAAATAAAGTTTATGCAGCGAGTGCTTTTTATTTACAACTGGGGTACTTTACAATCTCCTGGTGATGCAGCCTGCCAGTAAAATAATAGCACACAGGATTTCCAAGGTGTTGCTGCCACAGATGCACGTGTGCGTGGCTGGGTTCCACAACATTCCTGCAACACACCATAGCACTGCACTCTTGACAAGTTAGCAGTTCTGGTGTCTGCAGCAGCTCCAGTCGCCCCAGTCACATTAAACAGGTTATATGAATGCCTTCTCCAAAGATCCACGATGGAACTAGACGGTGACGTTGAAGATGACAGTACATGAAACGATCACTTGCACGTCTGCATGCTTGGGTTTTGCGGGGCTTTTTTATTTTTTTGGTATTTCCTGTTTAAATCCTCAAAGCCAGAGAATGCAGAGGTAGGCCTACTAGTCTTGGAAGGCTATTTATTCAAACTGGACTTCTTTCCAGTTTGATGCAATTTTATTACTAACCAGTACAGAAATGAACCTCCCACACGATCCCAATCTGAATCTCCCCCTAAAAATAAACCCCGTGCTTAATCAGAGCATTTCCCAGAAAGAAACCCAATTAAATCTTAACAGGCCACCGATACAATTATTGCTTACTAGACTGGATTCTCTTAGTAGTTGTCTCATGTTAAATTCAAGTTCCCTGTGGCATGAACCATCTTTTTATTCCACATTTGAACACTGCTTAGAAGGGCACAGTCTTAGTCTGTGTCTACAGACACTAGGAATTATGGAACAATTAATCTATCTTCTCTCCCCCTCTGCACATCCTCCTCCCCCCTATCCCCAGTGCTGTCACATGGGAAATTGTTACATTTTTAGCCTAAGGAAATGAGGTTTATACAATCATCCTGTGACAGTTTTACCTAGCCATTTTAGTTACTCTTTAGCCATTTAGCAGTCTGGAGTTACTACAAAGGGAGAGTTCAAAGATATGCAACAAGACTCAAATATGTATCTTATTGGTGGAGACAGATGGGTACCTGAGGGCTGCAACATGAGTTTAAGTAGACTTTTAGACACTAGAGAACCCACACAGAGGAGCGGGATAAGGAAACAATGAGAATTTCACCACTGAATTTCTCTCATTTTCTCTTAACTATATCAAGTTCCTTTTTAAGAGTCTAAGAAAATTTTACCTTTAACTGTCTCTTCCCTTTTTTTTATGTTTTCTTCTGTTGGTTTGTTTGTGTCTTTTTAAAAAACAAACAAACAGCCAAGTGCATTTTGGGGACAGAATACCCAAACCAAAGAATTCTATCTCCATAATTACTGTTTAAATCAAAGATACATTTATTAGAACAATTAGGAAATCATCCTATATAATCTTCCAAGAGCTAGTTGCACGGATCAGTACCTTGTTTTACTGAACAGAGAAGGAAAAGAAAAAGGAGAGGAAGCATCTCCATCTTGTATGTAGGAAGAAAAAAAGGAGCGTATTATGAACAGCTGTCAGAAACATATTCCATACCAGAAGTGCAGCTATTTTGGTACAAGAGCACGAAATCCTAATAACAAGAAAGCAAGGAAGATAGCACATTTTTTATGCTCACTGTCATCTTTCAGTTGCTTATCCAAGCTTCACTTGCAGACGTCAGGATGAAAAGAAACAGTCAAAGAGCAGCAGCCGGAATGGGTGTTGCATTCACTTCAAAAGATCTGCATGCAGGAATGGTTTGCCAGTATCAATATAGTGCAAGCTGGCAGGACTGGAAAGTTACAAATTAAGTGTGCCTTCATCAGTGACCTACTATGAACAGACCTACTGAGCTGCTAAAATATTTTTAGTTCAACCAATTCCTGCCTTTTTTGGTTCCTCTTGCTCTTCCAGTTTATCCAGTCATGTGCACTCCCTCTTACTGCCATGTAGTTTTTCAAGTTTGGCTCCAATTACCACTTGTTCCTGCTGCTGAAGTGCTCAGATTTACAGCTTTCCTACGAACGGCTCACGCGATGGCTAAATCTCGCACATAGCAAGCAATCTTTCAGCTGAAGAGAGATTTATACAGCAGGGAACTTTTTTTTCCTCCCCCCAGGAAGATGAAGGTACTCACCAGCTGGTACTCGCTCCGACGGCTGAAGGCTTCCTTGATCCCCGAATCCCTCCACAGCGCGCCCAGGGCGGGTACGTACAGCTGGAAGGTGGCAGGCTCTATGGGCATTCCAGCTTTGTTTTCAAAAGCCATCAAAAACATCCCATGCTTCTCATTCTCCGTGTACTGCCACGGGATCCCCAGTTTGTCCCGTGCATCAACCAGAACCCTGCAGCCCTAAAGAAGGATTCAGATAAGAAAGTCAGTGATAAAAAGATTAAAGTGTAAAGAACAAGGACTCAGAGGTACTTCGAGGTTTGGGTTGGGTTTGGATTTTTTTGTTTCTTACACTATTCTGGCAATACAACACAGCTATCCAACTTTACAGACTTCTTGGAAATTTACTGTAAATAAGCATCTTCCATTGAGAGACTCTCATCCAAATGGTGACCTTCAGAAGGAAAGCCCCATGGCAAGAGGAGTGAAGACATTGCAGAGATTTGAAGCTATCAGGCTCAGTAAAGCAGGTGCAGTTTTCCATCAGCATGAGCTTACTCTCTGAACTTGACAGATAATTTCTAATAAGTCATGACAGGTAGGTTTTGGTACTCTGATTTTGTAAAAAAAAAAGTCTGGAAGGAAATTGATCTAGTCCTCCAATTTAACTCAGGATTACTGAGGCTGCTTAATATCACATTTTGCTGGTTTTATGGAAACTTAAGTTCATGTTCATGGCAATGAGGCTGAAACTTCAGCCTTGAATCTAACTGTACTTATACTAAATAGCTTCAGATGGCCAACAGTTACTCCTCAATAGTTATTTCTGACTATTTTAATAATGGATAGATCTGTTAATGGTGGCTTAGCATCTCGAGTACTACTCAATTCACAAGTAAAATCCGTGGGTTCTATTAAACTACTTTCCTCATTGTGTTGATCTTTTGGTTTTACAGCTTATGAGAATAAATGAAATAAAACAAAATTGAAGTTGTGTTTCCTTAGTTATTCACATCAGCCTCCGTATTATAGGACTTTTTTTTAATACTTGTATAAGCTTAATAAAAAGCTTATAAGCTTATTATATAAGCTTAAATACTTAAGCTATCAGGACTGTGCATATGTTTTCTTAACACTTGAACCTTTCACCTCTCCAGTCCCTTAACAGCATCACAAGAACAGTAACTTTCTCAATGGAAATTAAGATTGGAGAGGGAAGTGAGAAGCAACTTAGTGTGAGTGTCACAGAATAAGAACTAAAAGCCACCCAGCATGGTTGTCACGAAGTAACAGCGTTCCTGAAGTGCAGTTTCCCAGAAACATAAATATTTATGATTCTCTAGTGATTGTTACTTTCTTTTTATAAAGTAGAGAATCTATCTTCACAATACCATGAACAGACTAAAATTGAATATATTTACAAACTGCTGCTTTAAATTCCAGACATAACTATCCAGTAACTCTGTCATACAGACCAAAGCCAACTCTCATCCCTAGTTACAGTTTATCCCTTTATTAATAGAAGTCTTTAAATCTGCATTATTTGAACAGTGTTAACAAAGAAGAAAAAAAGCCCACTTAGAAGGTTCTGTCATAACTGCAGATGCCTGCATGTCATCTTGTGACCTCAGCCACTTCTGCAAACCCATCACTTGCACAGAACACCATTCTGGGAGCAGTTCAAAGCCAGTGTCAGCTCTCCCCTATGCCACCCCCAGTTGAAAACTTCAAGATTCGTTTTTTCCAAGGCACTGCGTTAAGCGAGACTGGTGGGACGCGACTACTGCTAGGTATTTAATGCTGGGTTTGTCTCTGTTCAGGGAGAAGTGTTTATGAGCAGAAATGGTTAATTGGCCCCAGGACAGAGCTCCCAGCCCACACAGGCCAGCTCTGACCTTTCACCTGCTTCGGCTCCAGCTCTCTGCAACCATCTCCCCCAGCCGCTCAGCTCCAGCTTTTCTATCTCACAGCTTTCAAACTGGTTTAACCCTTACCCATCCCACAGCTACAGAAGTCCATTCAGAGGGTCAGCAAGGCCCAACGATTCCCATTTGGGTAAAGCAGCACTGGAATCCCAGGCTCAGCGTGTTCCCCCACCCTGTCACTCTGCCTTTTCCTGCTCCCCCGGGAGATACAGAGGGGCTCAAGAGACCGTCGGTAAGGGAAGTTTTCACCCTTTCTTTGGAGAAAGCCACAGAAGAGAGTTTCAGTCGAGTGCACAGAAACTGCTCCAGTCCCAGAATAGTTACTTATCTGATGGCTGCTGCTCCTTGGAAAGGCAGGTTTGAATTTCCCTGGGGCATGAGAGGGAACTGAGCTTCAACCTCATAGACCCCAGGAGAGGACACTCACTACTGGAAGGTCACCCATGTGAAGGATAACAGCATCAGCACCTTCCTCCCCCCGTTTCAGACAAATGATTTGCCACCAAATCACATACCCAAGCCCAAGCCAGGGGAACGTGGCAGATTCAGATTTGGAGACACCACCAGCATTAGCACTGACAGGAGAGACACATGTAGACACACAGAGAAGGTCCATTTTAAACACCGAATGAAAAACATCAAAAATAGGCAGTGGATTAGCAGGAATGCTGTCCTGTACTTATCCAGAGGAAGAGCACTACTACAAATGCTGTTGGTTTTTGAGAACACATCAGCTTTGAGATACACACCTAAAATGCACCAGGAGTAAAAGCTTTATGTAACAAGCAAAACAGCCGTTTCTTACCCCTGGCTCTTAACAGTTACAAGTATTTGTGACTCGGCAAGATCCCCAGTACAGTGAATCTCAACATTTCTCCATCTCCACAAAACAGTTCTATAAATGCTACAAGCAGATGTCAGAAAGATGAGAAGAAGCAGAGAAATTGCCAAATTGAATCCCATGTATTGCTGTTCTTGCATTTCAGAGTAACCGGTGACACGAGTTTTTGCAGCCACAACGAGCATTTGATAATCCCATTACTCTACAGACAAGTTACCAAAGGAAAGGTTCCCTCTATCTGAATCTAGAGCTAGAATCTAGATCTGAATCTAGAGCTGTAAGCCCACAGCTTTGAAAAAAATACAACTAAGACATGATATTTTGGAAGTCTACAGAACTTACAAACCCCTTCAAGGAGTAGAAAAAGCCTATTCTTTCCCTACCCCTTGGTACACAAGTGCTACAGCAACAGTTATCAAACTGAAGATTAAACTAAAAGAAGGGTTTTTCCTACACATTCCCCCAGCCCCCCCAAGTGAAACAAACTCATTTACCAAGGATGTTGGCCGAAAGTGTAAATGGACTCAAAAAGCAATCAAGTCAAACTGACGGAAGAAACGTCCAAAGAGGACTATTCAATTACATTCCAGATGCAGCTCCTGGCTCAAGAAGTTTCTGAAACCAAAGGCTGCCAATAACTAGATGAGTATACCAAAGTATCACGTTGCTCTGTTCTTGTACCCGTTTTTGGTTGTGGGGTTGTTTTTGTGTCAGAGACAAAGCGCTGGATCCTTGGCCTGACAGAGCCCAGCTGTCTGGCACTGCACAGAATGTTTGCTACTCACCAGTGGTAGGAAGCACAAATGCTCATTACTAGGATTGGCTTGAATATAGTTCTTTCCCCTTTACTTTTTAAAGTGTTCTAGTTTTCAAAAAAAAAACCAAACCAGGTTGTCTTGTATTTTTAAATAATACTTATATTATTTTATAGGAATTATTAGAAAGGTTATCACCAGCTAATATCACTTGAAGCCTGTGATACTTGGCAATAGATGAAAAGAAATGCTCCAGTGTTTAAAGAGGAGTCTGATTTAAGAGTAACTTACATCAGTAGTTACACTACTACATACAACACAACATAGATGTTTTAAATTATTCACATACTCCAGTCCTTGAAGGATTCGTTATCCTTAAAATCTCACAGTTTCTGCCAGACAAACCAACTCAGAGTCCCAGTGAACACACTGGTTTGGTTTAGCACCAAACACACAACAGAAGCAGTGGGTTTGGGAGGGCACTTACCTATAAGTAACGGCAGGTTCTTCCATGCACAAAACAATGATCAAGTGATCAAAATATTTGATTATTCTAGACAGACTTTGCAAAACTACTGAAGAGTTTGTATACAAATAGAAACATGTCCTACAGTGCATTTTCTCAATAATTTTAAGGAACTACTACTGGATATGGGATCACACAACAGAGATTAACTGTTACACACGAAATACTACACATGAAATACCGCAGCAGCTACTTTATAAGCTTTTAGCATTAATACATTGCCCAACCTCATTCCAAAGCCCTTGATCTCCAGCAACTCTATCACATACAGTAATTTTTGTTGAGAGAGGTGCTGATCACTTCTGAATACTTGATCAGGGGACTCCAAGTCACAGCTAATAGGCAACACTGTCTTCTCCCGTGACTGTAAACCAACACGAACAATGCAGGCCATAGATTCAAACGTGCTTCCTGTGATGTGCTTCTCCTCATCACTGCTGACAAGGAACTGGCAAACTCTGGGCATCACAATTCACAGAGACCAATATAAATCTGAGCTAATGCCAAAAGAAGCGCTCCCACCTCGGCAAGGTATTTCTAATACACCCTTTATGCCAGTAGAATGGTGTGAAGTGATGCAACCGTATGAACACAGGTCCAGCTAGACTGGCAAGTTTAACTGTAGCAAAAAACTGCAACAGCTCTGTGATCACTGCTGCCAATATGAGAGACAGAGAGAGAGAGAGAGAGAGAGAGAGAGAGAGTGCACACAAGCTGAATCATGCAGCCATAGATGGGACTGGACTTCTCAGC
This sequence comes from Todiramphus chloris collaris, assembly GCA_025345505.1. NCBI lineage: Eukaryota > Metazoa > Chordata > Aves > Coraciiformes > Alcedinidae > Todiramphus > Todiramphus chloris. The sequence continues at coordinate 4,132,977 of JANVCC010000081.1, read as the reverse complement.
AGCAACGCTTACTGGCAAGCAAAGAAAGATGATAAAATGTAACCTGCGTGTATTTTTAGAAAACTCTTAACCTTCTAAAAAAGACATTTTCAAATACAGTTATTAAAAATAAAGTTGTCAGTTTGCAAATAAAGTCATGCCCGCTTTTTAAAATTGCTGGCTGGAGCTCTGGGAAGAAGGTGATCTGCTACTAACAAGGCAATAGCAAAGACAATCAGATCTTTACAGCACACTATTGTAAAAGCATTGATGGTGGCTTTATTTGATCTGTGTCCTTGGAACATTACAGCCAAGCGGCGGCCGCGACGCCAATGTTATTAAGGATACGGTTTCACGCTACAGAGCAGTCAGGTCTAGCAACTGGGTACCATCAGGAGGGGCATCTTTCCTGGCAGTGCAGTTCCATCCTCTGCTGTCTGAGAGGTTTGTCATTCATTTAAGCCCACCCGTCAAGCCAGTGAGCAAACATCACCTAAAACCTAGTCACCTAGATAAAAAGTGGTTTCCACCGCCTATATTAGTTTGCTGTGAGACAGCACAAGGGTAGGAGTGGAAGCAGCACCAGTTAGCCCAGTTAGACAACAAAAAGGCTCACCGGTTATGCATATATTTTCACCACTCACATCTTCCAGTACCACCCAGTTGAGAGCAGAGTAAACAGTAAAGACGACCTACCTTCCAGCCCAACGTACAAATAAAAAACGGGAACAAAGGGGAAGTGTCATTTACTTAGTCCACAGGAACACAAACATTAAGAAACATTTGCATTAGCCACTGAATCTCTGAACTGGGAGCAGCAGGGATGTCTGCTTGTCTGGAAACTCTGAAAAGAGTCTTTGACTGAATCCAGCAAAATGACGATAAATGCAGCAGAAGAAAAATACTCTCACTGCAAGCTTTACTTGCTCTGGGCACAAAGAGGAGAGATGATGACCTCAGAGCTGATGACTGGTGCAGGACCTTAAAGAAAGTTCCAAGTTAACGCTTTTGGAATTACGCTACCAGTTTTCTCCTCCTGAGACTATCACTATGTAGCTTCTAATTAGTTCATGCTTTCAACGGAGGAGAAGCAGCAGTTGCAAAAGTATCCCCAGCAGGTTTGGTGAAATCTCCCCAAGCTGCCCTCATGAACGTACTGCCACAGTACCCAGCAGACGTGCTCAGACACAAGGAGAGGGAGAGAGGGGCCTTTGACACTGGGGTATGACCAGCTCCTCAGCCCCACAAGGGTGAAAACAAGCCATGAAAGTGAAGGAAATTCATCTGGAAACTACAGCTTCCGATGCCTTCTAACTTTTTCTCCTCTTGTAATTAGTCTTGAACTTACTTTTTCAAACAACTTATACTAGTTTGCTCCCAAGTTCTCATAAGCACTGTTAGAAGCACCATTTGTTAATTTCTTCACCAATAACGAATCAAAATAAATTATAAATAAATATATATACTCAACCAACTGAATATAATATAAACTCCCCAATTCAGTCATTCAAGTAACTAAACTTTTGTCTGGAAAACATCAAAGTATGTGTCTACAGTCTCCAGGGACTAACTCAGTGTTCTGCAGTAATAATGCCTACACCACAAGAGCATTGTAAGCTCTATTTTGGAACATTAATGAATATTTATCACTTATTATTGACCATTACTCCTCTTCTAGCAGCCACCACGATGAAGACAGATTGCTCTTTCCTAGGCCAACTAAGAGACACTCCAAATGCAAGGAGACCTCCAAAGCTGACAGAATTTATATTGAAGACACAGAAAATACATCAGCTGGAAGTTAGTACGATTCATGGATTAAATGAATGTGAAACAGGAAGACCAACAAGACTCAAAGGTTGGGGTTTTTTTCTTTTCTACATAACTTTGTGAATATTATTTTTCATATTAAAATAACCACTGCACCATAAAAGTACAAAGCAAAGACAATCAGATTTGAATACCAGTTCTACCATGGAACTTTAGCACTTTTATGTTAAATTAATGAAAAAAGTCCTAATTAGCCACAGCTCCTACAGACTATCCTCCCTGTCATGCCTTTCAAAAGAAGCTGTCCCAGCAGAAATGAGATTGACAGTGTATCCTGTGACCAACTACAAAAATACAGCTAGATCCCAACTCTGAAGTGACAGACTGAGTGTCACTATCACCACCTCCTAATGGGTTACTGAATTCATCTACATGTAATCCCAAGGAAATGTGAAGTCAATTCAAAGAGTAAACAGAGTTCACAGAACAGAAAGATGTATTCCCCCTTCATTTGTAGGCTGTTAGAAGGAATCCCTTGCATCACCCACAACTAGGAAATCCTGTTACTTAAAGTAAGGAGTATTCTTTTCCCAGTTCCCAAAGAAAACTCCCAGTTTTCTTGGTTTCCTTTTCAAAGACAGGAGTTACAACTACCTTATAGTCAAAGACATTAAAAACACAACATAAGCCCATTCAAGGTGTACAGAGTACCTGCCACACTGAAGCAGCCGCAGCCTAGGTTTAGTATGGGTTGCAGAAGTCCAAAGTTCTTGGACTGCAGCACAGGCTCCTCATTTTGCTCACCTTACTGTCACTTGTATTCAAGCTGTTACTCTTGGGTATGTCCACGGGTATTGCAATTGCACTCAAAAGTCACGAAGATTCATTCTCCAGGAGTTTTCATATTCAAAAATATTTTGCTGGTCCCCCCCCCATTTAGGGCCCACATATGAAGTTACACGTTTCCTGAGCAGTCCTTTCCTCTGCAACTCCAAACTTTTCAATTCCTTAGTCATTCAGGCCACAGACAACAAGAAAACACCTACAGATGTACTGAAACCTTGAGGTGCCCTTCTCATTTTCAACATGGAAACCAACATGAAAACCTCAACAGATTATACTTCAGGCTTTTAAAAGCCAAATTTTTTTCTCTCTTCAGATTGAAATCTCACAAACAAGCTGGTGCAAGTACCACTCTGGTGCTTTTACATTACTTTAATTATTTTCTTATGCAGCTAAACCAGGTTTTTTCAAGCAGCATGATATTCTCATACTTGAAACAAAAACAACATTTAGACAAGAAACATCAGAGCTATGATTCATCAAGTATCTAAGCTCTTTGTTATCAAAGGAAGCAAGGAGAGCAGCAAGGCGAACCCATCTGTTTTGGAAGGTATCAAAAGATTCCTTCAGCTACACTGGAAGACATCAAAACACTCACGTAACACCACCAGCCATTTCTTAGATTTGAAATTTAAGGTACACAAAAGTTTTCCAAGTTTCTCTGCATAGCCAAAAGTCACCTTAAAATTCACACTGCAGCAGCTAGTCCTGTCCTCTCCACTTTCCTTTTCCAGGTGGGTGTGCTGCAGTCATGAAGCCTGTGTACTCATACCAGAGCATTAACACTACTGCTTTTCACTTCCATCATCAAAAAGTTCCAAAAAGTTACTTTGAAACTTAGCCTCGATTAACAAGCAAAACCCTAGTTAACCAATGACTATTTACCTTAAACCAAAGCAAAACTAATGTATTTGAAGACCGTCCCACAAATGCCAGAAAAAGCTAGCAAGGCCCTGAACCATCACCTGTACTAAATGGAAAAGCAAATTCTGTATCATAGATTTATTTCATTTCAGCATTTTGTTTCTAACTAGGGTTTCCTGAAGTGGGGGATGAGAAAGAGAGAACAGAGTAAGGAAAGAGCTCAGCATTAAGAAGTTATCAGAGAAGTGAGAAGCTACAAACTCAAAGTGGAAGCTGACATTAGTATCAGCTCATACGTAGCACTTATTTTCAAAGAGGTTTCAGGTTCTGTTTTCTGAATCAGTTCCTTCATTCTCCAGAGCTGTATAGGCTGCCTGAGTACAACTGCAATAAGCACTTTAGAATTATCAGGCGCTACTGAGGGAGCAGTAATCCTCCTCCTTCCGAGAGAAGTTTAGTCATGGTTGGAAAATGAAAATTGACCATTTAATCTCAGAGATTTACACTGCATTTCTAACTCAGATCTCAGTGTTGTGGAAGCTTAACTGAACCATTGTTTGGCCACGCTGAGAACTGTGTGGAAAAAGGGGCTAAGGCTGCTGCAGCTGGACTTCACAACGTCAAACTGATTTATATGCTATTTCAGAGGATCGTTTTCATTTCACATTGTCTATGTATCTCATTATGAAAACTCATCTGATATCTTTTCTTGTAAGTTAGATACATGGTGATCTCTGCTCCATTTAGTCTTAACAGATGATGCATCTGCTCTGAACTTCCTGAAAGCGTGAACAGTACCTGTAGTCTACACATTTTCTTATGGAAAGAACAGCAATCAGGTTCACTTGACAATTTGTATTGTCAAAAAAAAATAAGTTTACTTGAAACACTTTATGGTTTTCCACAGAACAAAGTTTAATACAAGAAAGTATTACACACTTATCCTAAAATAAATGCACCAACAACATCACACTGTTTTGAAAACCCTGTAATTCTGTCTTGGTATTTCATCTCTTCATGATAACTACAGCAGAATATCCAGGTGTTATTAGGATTCTTTCAGATGAGCAAAACAGAAACAGAACATCTACTGCCTTCTCCTCCTGCTCCAGCTTCATATCTCCCTCCCACCAGAAAACTCATTTAGTCCCCTTGACTTGTTCTCTGTCCTGCATGCTCTTTCCATGGAGATCACTCCCAAGGCATTCCCCCAAACCTATTGGTGAAGAGTAAACCATATTCTTATACTCAAGACTCATCCCCATCACCCAAATAAATAAGAGAATAAAGAGTCTGAGAGATACAGTCAGCGTACCCAGAAGGGCAGCCTAACCTCACACTCCCACATCAAGACCTACAAGGCCAAAAGAGTCATCTGTTGAACCGCATTAACTCACTGAAACACTTCCCGATTTTAGTTGGATGATTAGGAGGCTTAAAAACGTGTTCAGCTGACAGCAGCCCAAGAAGTGTTGTTAACTACCAGTCCTGAAATCAGAACACTTGACTGCTACCTTGAGGATCTGGATTCTACTCTAAGTCCTGCAAATTTGCCCAAAGCCATGCAGTAGACAAGTGTTTCAAGTGCACAACTCAGCCTCCTCTACTACAAGATGGAGACACGTACTTTCCTTTCCAAAGCATACAGAGTTTTACTGCTGAAAGCTCTATACCTTCTGCATACATAAAATATTACAACATTTTACCATAACTGGTATTGCTGAGACAACTTAAAGAGGAATGAGTCTCAGATTTTTTCCGTTTTCACAAATTGCTTCCTTAAACGCCTCTGCTACTACTTTAAAGTGGCAGCAGTAACAAATACATCACTGGCAGTACCAAAATAAGCATTAAACCCTCAAAAATAAGACTTGTATTTCTAGCTGTATAGGTAAACTCATGATACTCTTTTTGCTCACACAACTACAATGAAAGAGAAACTTCTGAGCTTCAACTTTCTTGCAGTTAATGGGCTCCTGCAATCCTGAAAATGGACAAAAAGAAACAAACCCAAAAGGAAAGAAAATTAGTCAACAATTTTCCTGTTCACTAACAGAAGCAAAAGCCCTTCGTGGAATAGTGGCATTCTTAAAAACAAGAGTCATTGTAAGTTTGCGCTTAATAAATGCACATAAAGCTTCCGTTTAAAAAGAAAGCTGAAAATTCAGAAGTAACTCTTGTTATCCTTAACTTGCAGAGTTTCCTTTAGTTCACTTTTCTATGAAATCTCAGTGTCTCACAAATCCTTGCCCACACAAGAATGGAGAGAGTCCTACATAAAAAACAAAGGCAGAAAAGTAGCGGTTATTTAAGAAAGCTGATGAAGATCAAGGGAGAGATATTCTTCAGGGAGTTTTTTAGACATCTTAGCTATTTTCTGAAATACGATGACTTCTACCTGCACAGGGCATCAAAGCCTGTTTTGCAGAAAGAAACAGTATTTGTCAGGATTGAACTTCCTTAATTGTTTGCAGATCAAAGGCTCTACCTGTAGGCTCTACCAGTAGCCTTTATATTCTCCAGTCACTGCAGAAACACATTACCAGTGCTATAAAGAGTGCACACACACTGAGCAAAAACTTTTTTGCAAAGGTACCAAAGCAAAGTTATTTCCAGTTCAATGCTATGTTTGATAACGTCCCACACTACCCAACTCTAAGGGCCTGTGCTCCCCCATTTCTGTAGATGTACCAAGTTAACAACCACTCGCAGCCACAAACATCTATACAAGGCTCCATTTCTCATCCCATCGGGCACTTGGTAGAGGCATGGAAATTCCTCCTCATTTCTTCAAATATTGAAGTTTCTCCAGGTCTGACTTCGAGGATGCTCTCATAATCTTTTTTCCAGAAGGCAGGCCACACCTATATCCTCTCCCCTCTGTGTTTCCACAAAGCTCTTCTCAATCACCTTTGCAAGGAAGCTTCCTTTGAGCCTTTTTTTCATCGAGGCCTTCTGAAGGAGAACGCTTGAAGCCCCCAGAGCCTCGCCTCCCACAGCCCGCACAAAAGGCGCCCGCCTCACCAAACACCTGCCCCGCAGAAAGCCCCTTCCCGAAGACAAGGTGCAGCCGAGCAACCCAGGGGGAGCAGCCGCCGCCGCCCCGGCCCAGCTCACATCCTTTTCCGACGGCAATTCCGGGCACGGCCCAAAGTCGCCAAACAGCGGGATGTGCCGGCGCCGGCCTCCCTCCATCCCCGGACCGCTCGGGGCGAAGGCGGCTGGAGGCATCGCTCCCCCCGCCCCTGCCCGGGCCCCCTCCCGCCCCTCACCTTGAGGATGTTCTCGTAGATGGTGGCCCGGAACTCCAGCAGCGCCTTCTGGTCGAACTCGCGGCCGTGGATGATCCGCATCTGCTTGAGGAAAGTGGACTTGCCGCTCTCGCCGGCGCCCAGCAGCAGGATCTTGACCAGGCGGCGGACGGCCCGCCTCTCCCGGGCCAGCATCGCGTCGATCTCCCGGCTCCGCCGCCGCGCCTCCCGCTCCGCATCGCGGCTCCGCTCCTTGCCCTCCCGCCGCGGCTGGTCCCCGGCGCGGCCCGTGGCTTCGGCCGGCAGCAGACAGCGGCTCAGGGTGCGCACCACGCCGGACATGGCGGCTGCGGGATGGCAGGAGCGCTCACAACGCCGCGGAGACCCCAGCCAGCTCCGCCAGCATCGGGCGGAGGCCACCGAGACGCTGGGACCCGGGACGAGGAGGAGGAGGAGGAGGAGCAGCAGCCGCAGCCGGGGGCTAAGGGCCGGGACCGCCCATTCCCCTTCTCCCGGCTCGGCGACGCTAGGAGGGAGGGGAGGCGGGGTGCGGCCCGGGGAGGCCGGCCGGGGGGGAAGGGTGGCGGCGGCGGGGCGCGGCCCGTAGGCCCTGCCCGGGGAGGGGGGTACCGCCGCCCCACTCCTCTCCGAGCGGCAAGGGGGCGGCGAGGGGTCGGGAGCGGCAGGAATACGCCCCCGAGCCCCTCGGCCCGGGTTCAGCCAGCGGCCGCCTCCGGTCCCGCTGAGGCGCGGCGGGGCGGGGGGACGCGGAGCCCCCGGCCCCTTCTCCCAGTGCGCCGCCGCCAGCGGAGGGCGGTGCCCGCCCGTCCCGCTCACGCTGCGTCGCATTGGGCGACAGGAATGTCGGTCAACGCCTCCCTCTTCCTATTGGAGGATCCGCCCTGTGGGGCGGGTATAGGCAGGCAGCAGGGCTGAAGGCGAGGCGGGGCGAGGCAGCTCCGGGAGGGGACAGCGCGGGGGCGGAGCTTGGCTCCCGGCGGGAGGCGGGGCAAGGCACCAATCAGAGGCGAGGGGGCGGGCCCCAGAACGAGGTGGTCTCGCGGGGGGGCGGAGCCTGGGCCTCGCTGCGGGAGAGGGCGGGGCTGCCGTGCGGGGGCTGACGTCACGTCGCGTGCCGGGCCGGGCCGGGCCGGGCCGGGCCGGGCCGGGCCGGGTGGTGGCGGAGGCGGCGGGGCCCGACCCCGCGGCGTCCCGAGCCGCCGGCGGTAACCGGGGCCGGCCCTAGTAACGTGCTGGGCCAAACACCTAACCGGCGACAGGGGGTGTTTGTTCCACACCCGGGCGCTTCAGCGGCCCGAGTTGCCCGAGTCATGGCAGTGACGTAAAAGCGGCGTTGCTGTCGCCATCACAGCAGCGCAGGCGGCGGGGGCACTACAGCACCTGCAGCTCCTGGTTAAGCCTGTGCTTCAAACCTGACAGGGCTTCGTGTCCGCAGGGGCAGCCTGAGGCTCAGCTCCCGGGGCGCTTGGGCCTGTAACGGGCCCAGAGAGCGGCACGGGGGGTTCTGCCTGACATGGGTTTCTCCATCCACGTCGGGTCTAACTCCTCCTAAAGCATATTGAAGGGATCTAGTGCTGGGCTGATGATGGGGCTGGGATTAGGGTATCAAAGAATGCATCTGAAAGAAAATCCCTTCGGTCTCCTGATGAGGTATGAGAGGAAAAATAAAATATTTTCGGAAGCAGCTGGTACGTGATCACCTAACAGTGGCTGGGATCCCAGACCTTCTGGCTGCAAAATGAAATCATAAAAGACAGGCACATGTCCTCAGTTCTGCGAGATTATATGGTCCGTTCTGAATTCTTTTGTCTGTGTTTCCAATTATTTATGCCATAAACATCTAATCCAGTTTAAGCTTCACATAATTCACCCTGCCCCAGGCCTGTACCAAACACCGGGTCAATGACACAAATACAGAGAGTTGCGGGAAGCTACTGAACTGACTGGGATTTCACAGAAAGTTAGGATGTTAAGAAGCCTTAAGATGTTCCAAAAGACTGAGGAGTTGCAGATTTAGAACAAAACAAAAAACAATTAGCAGAAGAAAAACGTGAACTTGTTGAAGCGGGTTTAGAGGAGGGGTATCAGAATGATCTGAGTGCTGGAACCCCCCCTCCTATGAGCAAACACTGAGAGAGCTGGGGTTGTTCAGCCTGGAGAAGGTTCCACAGAAACCTTGGTGCAGCCTTCAGAAAGATGGGGGTGATCTTTTCATCAGGGCCTATTGTGACAGGACAAGAGGTGACGGTTTTAAACTAAAAGAGAGAGATTTAGACTGGAGAGAAGGAAAAACTTGTACTCTGAGGGTGGTGAGAGCCTGGCCCAGGCTGCCCAGAGAGGTGGTGGCTGCCCCATCCCTGGAACTGTTCCAGGTGAGGTTGGCTGGGGCTCTGAGCACCCTGCTCTAGTTGCAGATGGCCCTGCTCCCTGCACGGGGGCATTGCTTGAATGGTCCCTTCCAACTCAAAACATTCTATGATTCTATGAATTAAACTAACCCTTTCATGGAAGCGAGAATGCCGTGTGAGTGTTAATCACGCTGAGATGCTGTTGTCAGCACTTCCCTGAAGAGCAAGCCTTTCACCTTAGCAAGAAGAGATGCTTAAAAGCACCTTTAGGTATTGCAGAACAGCACGAGACTCTTAGTCATGAGCGATGCATTACAGCCCAGAACCTTTCTTGAGAAAGTTATTTTCTCTTGCAGGATCTTACTCTTTGATTGTAGTTTTAGGAGTCGGCAGCAAGCTCATTCCACATCTAAAATACTGCTGTAATTCACGAGTTCTCCCACTGGATGTCATCATTGTCCCACAAGAAGCCATACAGACGAGTAGGGTGGCGACAACTCAAGCCCTGACACCAACCCCCTCCCCTACTCTGTAGGTCTGATTTTGGGAACAGGGGCACACTCAGGACCCGCTGGAACCCGCCGATGCTGAGCTGCCTGCGAATCACACCCTGTGCAGTTCCCGGAATGATACTTTCTGATTAGCTCAGTTACTCCTTCCCCACCAGCTTTATGCCCTACTTGAGGTCCTCTTCAGACTTCGGAGACTCTGAGAGGTTTTGGCAGAGATTCCAAACAACTGTGAAGTTCAGCTGCTGTGATAGGTCTGCTCCATTTGTAAGTGAGAGTGAAATTATGATATGCAATAAAATAATCCAACAACTCAGTTGCCAGACGTTGTTAGTTCTCTATGCATTCATCCATGAAAGCAGCTTTCAACAGCTCACATCTAATTGTCAAAAACAAAAGGGCCACCCCCCCCTCCTTCCCCCGCAGCACTGTTGTTGCTCGTCTAATCATTCAGAGGCTCTTCTAAAAGAGGGACAAAACAAGAGTTTTGTTTACTCCCGCAGCTCTGCAGCAATTCACCTTCTGTGTCTCTGCTGAGGGACTGGGCAGAACCTTGCAGCCGCATGTGATGCTCCCCATTGGTGTTTCTGCAGATGCTTTCTTATGAGGGTAAGCAACAGGTGTAAACACCCCGGTAAAAGCTTCGATGAGAGAGGCTTGTCCTCAGTGCCTTCCCTTTCTCTGTTTCCTCATTAGCTGCCCAGTTCCATGCTTCAGGATTTCCAGTTCATCTCCCTTCTTTGACTGAAACTGGAACAAATTGTACCGATACAAAATATTGTTAATGACTTATTTTTACATATTCCTTCTTTAACTTTCTCAGTTTCCCAGCTTTACCTTTTTTTTTCAATTTCCACTCTATTTTCCTTTCCCTCATCTCTGTTTCTTCCTCTACATCCTGTTCTCTTTTTGCTGAGATGAAGAAATACTTGTATAGCTGCTTCTGTTCCTCTTTCCTTCATCTCCCATAAATATGAGGAGAGGAAGAAGAAGAAAAAGATGGAAGATAGAGAACTGCAGGGTAGGAAGAAAGAGGCAATGAGGGCAACTTATTTCCATTTCCCTTCTTGGCTACAAAGCAACCGAATTATGAGCAGAAAGGCAGGGAGCTCTTGAGGAAAAGGCTGGAGCATGAACTTCTGAGGCTCTGAAAACAGACAGCAGAAGATTAAAGCTGTAAAGCTGCATGGCAGCTGGAGAAGCCAGTGGACTGCTTGTACCTTTTTGCAGATGGGAGCGACATCTGGGCAGCTCCAGTAAATGAAGAAGTTATGGAAAAAGCACTGATAGTGAGCTCCAGTCAGTAAGTCCCACTTTCTGTTTACAGAAAGGCCAGAAGAGGACACGGTCTCACTGATCAAAACTGGCACTAAGTATGTGAAATGAGGAGAGCTGAGGTGCCTGAGCTTGGTTCTCTCTACGTGTTTCAAGCCCCGCTTGTTACTACCTGGGTCAAGCACAGAGAGGATATATGAATTTAGACCTTGAAAGGATGCAGAGTTATCAGTTCAATGTCTTAAAGCTCAGATTTGACTAATCCCAAAGTCTTCCCAAGTCCCCCACCTAGATGATGGCCCGTTCTTTACCCAGTCCACTGTGACCCATAGCATCATAGCATAAAGATTCTATTCTCCCCTCTGAAGGTGTATTATCAACATCAACAGAGGAGGCAGGCTATGGACAGAGAATGCAGCTAATGGACCCTGGAAGTACCACAAAACTGAATGTCTGCCCATACCTGGGGCGCGGCTGTTCTTCTCCTGAGCCCTACCAGCCACTGTCACTGCCAGGAAGAATGTTTTGCTCAGTGAAACTGGGAAGCAAATAGAGCACAATTTGGATATGCCTACCGCCTTACAGTGCAGCACCACGCAGCACTACCAGAGCTACAGCTAATGTAATTTAAACTTCAGAGTTCAGGCAAGAACATGGCAATCTTAAGACAACATCAAGAAAAAAGTATGTGCTAATGGAATCACCTGAGTTGATAAATCACCCCCCTTGTCCTTTCTGACCACTGTGCTAGATGAGCAAACCGAGTCCAAATATCGAACCGTTGTTACCACAGGGCAGATGCACTCCTGGCTTAGTTGACTTACTTAAAGATGTTGGGGCCCTGGAATTGTTCGTTGTGCATTCACATAGCACAGCTTGTAGTTCTGAAGAAGATTTATGATCTCAACTCCTTTTGCTTCTTCTCCATTGTTGAGACTGTGACTCTTTTTGCCTGAGGAGGTGCTGGAGTTTATATGCACTTCAAGCCGTTACCTAAGCTGGTAGTTTTGCCGTGTTAAAAGTGCCATGTTCTCCTTATTGCATTCTCAGAGGTTTTATATGGCTTTTTCAATGGCCTTCTCTCTTCACGTTCCCCATAGCAAAATGAAAAAGTGGAAAGACACAAAGTGAATATTTCTCTCTTGTGGAGGAATGAAAAAAGAAAAGTTCAACTAGATCAACTATATTCTAGTAACATCATTAAGTATATGGGAACCTTCCAGTACTAATATATTAATTTTTTTCTACAAGTAGTGAGACCTTGGCTGGATATTTTCTGCAAGACTTATGATCCCTATTGTAATATGCTCTTTCTCCCAGTTCTTTGAAGTGATTGCAATCTTAACTCTCTTGAAAGCAAAGAAAGCTGAAATAGCTAGACATCTCTCAAGAAAAAAGCTACTTGCTAGTGAATTTGTATCTCAGTATTTGCCTCGTCCCTTTTAACACTGCTTTAATATACAGTTGTTGGGGGTACACGTCCATTTTTTTTAACCAGATTTGCCTAAACTCATTGAACTCCTAACTATTGACATCAAGATGTTAAAAACTAGGTCCAGACAAACAAAAAACTAGAGAAACGCAAGCAGCCTTATAATGGCAAGGCTGAAAGAGAAACAGATAACCAAACAGTGCATTCAGATTCTAATTGTTTGATTATATTCTCCCACAGCCCATGGAAGTGCTCTTGGTCTCTGCTATAATGATATGCACTTGTCTCAGAGTTTCTACAATTTCCACCAGTATTTCTACAGGGAAAGCTCCTGAGATGTCTGATGCTACCACCCAGACTGATCTGGTGGTTTAAGAACGATGTTCCGGTGGCAAACACCACAGAAAATGATGCACCTTGGACCCTGGTGACCCACAAAAGCAGGGCTCTGCTTCAGTCCCCCGAGTTCAAGAATGACTAAAAAGCCCTGGGGGTGCAAGCAAGATGTCTCAGTGCCCAGGTTTCATTTCCTTCCATTTTACCAGTTGGAGGAAAGGGGGAAGCCAGAGGCAGACTTATAATGCAAATAACCTTCCAGCTTTGTGGCTGGTGCCATCATGAGGGTTTTGGGGTTTATGACAACAGGACATTCTTTAATGACTCTAGCCTGTTAGGGACACTATAACCTGTCTGGAAAAGGCAAGGGAATCTTTGTCAGCAGGCTGCTCAGCTTGGTGAGGTAGGGTCTAAACTGATGGAGAGGGGCAGGGTCCAAAGTGGCAGTGCTCACTCTATTGCAGCCAACCAGGTAATAAGCCAGGCCAACCAGAGCCGTGACAAATGCTCTTTAGCTGCCCCCCAAGATGAGAATCAGATCAACCACCTCAAGCTTATGTATACATGTATACATATATACACACAGCATGGCGAACGAACAGGAGGAACTGGAGCTCTGTTCTCAGTTGGAAAGTTATGACATCATAGGAGTAACTGAAACACGGTGGGACAACTCACATGCCTGGAGTATTGCGATGGATGGCTATAGGCTGTTTTGTAAAGACAGAGGATACATTACTCATATACATAAAATATGTGAGTTGTGACACTTCACAGTTAATTTTCACTATTCTCAGGCTCCTTGACAGTAGCCTGTTCTCCTTCATTACACACCAGCCAATGAGGAGATTAGTTGACTTTCAAAACACAAAACCTCATATTAATCCCCAAACAATTAATTATCGAGAGAAGACAAGCCTATTTTCAATCCAGCTTGTGAATTTCCTACTTATTTCATGCAACAAAGCATGATCTGTGTGATTCCAGGCACGTCCTGCCAAGTGTCCTGCAGGCTCTAAGTTCTTGTGATTGCACGCAGGACTGGAGTACCTTGGTTCTGAGAGTGTAGAAAGATCAGAAAGTGAGGTTCTGCTCAAAGGGGTTTCCTCAGAGGGCACAGAAACCAGGCCTGTGGGATCTGAGCAGGGCCATGTCTCAACAGCCTTTGCTTCTAAGTTCTAAATCTGGAGATGTATTCCTGGAGCACCAAGGGATGGAACAGGCACATGCTGGCTCAAGCATCTGTCCTTGGCATGCACCAAAAGTCTGGCATCTCAGAAATCACTTAAAAGCAGACACAAGTCCCGAAAGTGTTTGAACCTCTGAATTTGAGTACAAAAGAGCCAAGCAGTTAAGTAGTTCTGTCAGTTCAGGTGCATGTTTTGTTTAGTCATCTATGTCACAAAGTCATTGGAAAAAAAGATGAGTGATGCTAAGAAGGGGAGAAAAAGGCACAAATCTACAAAGTGCAAAAACAAAGCCAAAGAAAATGGAACTCCCTGAGAATAGAACCTAACATGTTTGCTGCCAAGCTATGTCCATTTTTTTCTGCGTTGTTTTTAAAATGGCTTTTCATCTGGTGGTGCAGAGACAAAGATCTCCACGGGTAATGTGTAGCTCCCCAAACTCATAGGAAATTAGCAAGTCTTAATAAAATTTATGCATGGCTTGCTATTGCAGTGCTGCATCTAAAGGGAAAACAGATGTTCTCTTTAGTTATTCTCTTCGTGTCCAAAGGAAAGCTGTTGGTTACAGGTTGTTTTTTTTCAAAGGCTGGTGCTGAAAAGGTTACAAATGATGCAATTTTTACAATCCTACTCCAAGGCTGTCTGCTAACCTGAATTTCCGAGGTGACGCTTGCAGATGCCTGTCACCCACTTACCAGCCTCGTATTTCTTAACACCTACACTTTAGGATGAATAAATAGAATAGAGTCCACAGTATTTGCCCGAGTCTGTTAATGTGCTAGCAGGCCAGGCTTTCAGGCCTTTTGGCTGAATTCATTGTTAAGTTTTTCAGCCCAGGTTACTTTCAAAGTTAAGGCAGAATGGATGCGCATCTGAAAAGGGTACTGTTAGAGATGTCATTAAATGGGTCTCTCAAGGCTTCAGCATGAAGAAGAAAAATCTTGCTTCCTCACCTCCTTCACCTGGCTCCCTTCACTTAGCACATGTACGTTCTGCCCACATAATCTTCCACTACGCATTGCAGATGGGCAATCGTTCCATTTTTACACAAACATTTTCAAGATGTGCAAAACCATCGGCACTCACAGTGAGTGTTTGCCATCTGAAAGAGCTCGCCACTGCAAACACGCCTTCATGCATCCACATACATCTGATATTCATTCTTTACTTTGCAGATGGGTATCAAACACAGAGGCTTTCAAAATGCTAATTCATTTGTTTCTACAACATGTTTATTCATTGATTCCTGAATGGGAGGGATTCCCAAGTCTTCTTTATTCCACTGCAGCTACCGAGTGGACATTAATATAAAAAGCAGGTCCCTATCCACAAAAAAACACCTCCCTGCCCCACACCAGCAAGTGCAATAAATTGTAGCCATTGCCTTAATACCCTTTCAAAGTATTTATCCAAACAGTCCTTTTTTGTGAATAGTCATGGTCTTAAAGATAATATGAAAGCATAAACACTCACCATGCGCACCTAAATCTGACTGCTAGCTAATTTAGGAATTATTAGTTTCCAAAAATGGAGAAGGAAGGGACTGTGTCATTTAAAGAAACGATAGCAAATGATGCAAAACCCAGGTGGCAGGAATGCAGAGAAGAGCTGGCAGGAGCTAACCAGATGAGTGATCAGCATTTTATTCAGACAGTGTTTCAGCGTCCACCCAGAGGAGATTAAGTATCCTGTCCTCTCCTTGCAGAGAAGAAGAAATAAATCAGGTTTTACCACAAGTGGGGTGGCAGGGAGTTAATTAGGAATGGGAAAAAAAAAAAAAAATATATTTCTGTTTGCAAAGGAATAAAAAATGAGCAAACGAAGGAACTAAAAACCCCTGAAAACATGTTGGAACACACCTGGGAAGCAGTGACTGAGAATCCTGCTTGGGGAGCCTGCAGCCACAAGGGACTGCACACAACAGGTGACTCAGCTCAGCTAAAAGCTGCAATCCAGCAGCCAAATGCTCTTGCTCTGAGTTGTCATATGAAAGCAGACATTTCCCATACTCTGTCTCATGTCAGAATCTTTCCAAACGCAAAGCATATAGAAAAAGGTAAGTTGCATAAAGAAATAAAAGGACCTTAGTTTCAAAGGAGGTTTTAAAAAACACAGCCCTCATTAAAGTCAACAGGAATTGCTCCAGATCTCTCGTAAACTGCCTCCCAGGATTTGTGTGAGATTAGGATGTGACAGATTCGGCTATTAAAACAAGCAGAACTACACGAGAAAATTAGCAGAAGCTACAAGAAGCAGTACGGTGGTGAAGCTACCTTATTGCCCCACGTTCAGTGATTTCCATTCATGATTTCACAGTAAAGCTCAACTGCATGGGTAGTAGATTCTGCTACGTGCTACCTATGGGTCTGCACTGTCATGCTGGAGCATATGCACAGGGATACATTAAATCAGGAGAAACTTTCAAAGGCAATGCACCGTTATTTCCCCTGTTACAAGCTGGGGTGTGTGCCTTTCTAGTCCTACTGAAAATCAATTCCAACCGAAGAGCCACAAGTCCCTGCTTTAATCAGCTGAATGACAATATTGTGTTTTAGCCTAAGAGGGGAAAAGGGTTCTGCTCTCCACCAAGTTTAAACCACGGGTACAAGTGGGTTTGGGGGGCATATTTGCAGGAAGCAAAGTCCTGGGTGTCAGCTGATGGGTGACATATTACCTCGGTGGAAAATGGCACAGGTCCTGCTGCATGCCATTCCAGGTCTGCTGACATACCCTTTTTGCCAAGAATGCTGTAGGTTGCAGATCACTGCTCAAGAGGAAAGGCTTGTATGTGAATGAATGCATGAATATGGCTCCTGGCTGAAATACTTAATCAACATTTAAGTGACTTTCTGCCACCAGTGAGTATCAACATTCCTCATGTTGGGTAAAAGCTGGGAGCCACACTTCCACAATATATTCCGAGAGCATCGATATATTTAGATCGCATCTGATGATGCAAGAGCACAGGCTGTGGTCAATCACCATTCCAGTAATTTAGGAGAGTGCAGAAGGAGGAGTGCTGGCTTTTGACTGTCTCCATGTTTGTTATTTATACACCGTGTCGTTCTGAGCTTGTTGTTTGCTTGTAGCTTTGGGCTGACAGTTCCCTGATTCCAAAGGCAATTCAGCCTTTGACATAAAGCAGAAGAACAATGCGCAGTTCCTGTAAAACAACAGTGCTCCCCACACTGCTGTCAGAACGCAGGGATTAGATGCAGAATAATGCAGCCCCTGATCAAACCTGCAGCTGTAATTCAACCGCTGGACAGTGCTGATGCCATAAATTTGTGAAGAAAGTGCAGCTCAAGCGATTTGTGAACAAGAGCTGGTGAGTCCAATTGAATTACAGTTGTAGGAGCAGCCGGGATCCCCCTGCACCGAATCATTACTAATGAGAGCCAGAGAATGATTACTTACAATTTTAATGAAATTGAAATTTAATTTATAACTTTGGCTAGAAAAGAAGGAAGAAGAAACATACAGTGAATATTTGTGGGTGACAGGGTAAAAGTACAACCAGAAACCCAAAATAAATGAAAGGAGAATGCATTCTCCTGGAAGAGACGAGATAACATTTTATCTTCAAAATATATTCATATTTTAGCAAACGGTCGTGATACAGTGAACACTGAAGAAAGCTACTCTATATCACAGTTCTGATGATGAAGGAGCTCGGAAAGAAAATGCTCAGATATGTTTTCTCCAATCCATTTATGATTCTCAGAAGAAGGGGAACTGTTGCGCTGATTCTCAAGCCATCACAGCCCATTGTTTTGGCACGAAATCAGCAGAATGGTTAACTACAAGCACCACGGACATATCATAATCAAATAATCACAGGAACTCTTTCTAAGCAAGTCTTCCAGATGCAGCACTGACTGGTTATGCACTATTGGCAGGAAAAGCATGATTAACACTAAATATGGGTTTAAATAGAATAATGCTTCTTGCTGTTTCCCTTGTTGAGGTCTCACTCTGCTATTTTAATACCCTTTTTAATATGATAATTTTTCTACTGGCACTGCAGTAAGGCACAGGGAGGTTAAGAAAAGTAAGAAAAGTTCATCTCAGATATGGAAACGTGAGGAGAGAGATGGGAAAAATAGCGAACT
Source organism: Todiramphus chloris collaris (assembly GCA_025345505.1). Lineage (NCBI taxonomy): Eukaryota > Metazoa > Chordata > Aves > Coraciiformes > Alcedinidae > Todiramphus > Todiramphus chloris. Next base: position 4,115,050 of record JANVCC010000081.1, on the reverse strand, counting down.
TGAAGAAGGAAGACAAAATGGATGAATAAGGGAGTACTCGCAGCTCACAACACAGGACACACAAGTTTTGCAACTCATAACACAAATCTGCAATTCGAGGATGATTAGAAAGGTGTGAGATGTCTAGTGGAAGGTCTGAGACCCGGGGCTTGCAGCAAGGGTCACACAAATCAGGCAGAGTACTGGAGAGGTGCTGAAAAATGCTCAGGCTTTTGACTTTACATTTATTTTATAGAAGGTAAATCAATAACTCTTCACCCCAGTGCACTTGTACCATATGACTTTCTGTTACAAGGTGACCAGGGCTTGAACGTGTCTCTTCTGAACTGAAAACAGCTTAATCCAAAAAGATTTTTTTTCTACAAAATGTCTAAAGCACTGTATTACCTCCTGCCATTACAGGGCTACGGGACCCAACCCAATCTTTTACTGCACAACTTGGGAATCATCAGATAGAAACTATTACTATTCAAATAGTAAAAAAATGCAAATTGAGTGGGAGATCAGTGCTATTTGCATATTAAACTATTTTGTTAAAATGAGTCTTGTTAAAATGAGATTTGCTATACAATAGAGGATTTGCAGGGAGATGGGGTGTTTCTACTGCAACAAACGTTATAAAGGTAGGTGGCTAATAATGAAAGGTCATTCTCTTCTTCCACGTGTCACAAAATGCTTTCACATAAAACTGTAGTGTCATGCACACTTTAGTCAGACTCACATGGCCTGGGTTGTGGAACCCGAAGCTGTATCTCATCACCACTGGAGGGAAGCATCATTCTGTCAGAAAAGCTGTAAAACTGCAGCTGCCGGAAAGGCTCTTCGGTGAGAAAGGATGAAAAAATAAGCTTGAGAAATACAGCTGCTGAATTTGATCCGGGCTGGACACAGTAAATCACAGGTTCTAATAACAATAATAATACAGCATGAATGCAACAGTGCTAGATTAACAAAGACACTTAATGTTTCTACTCTGATCAATACTGCTCAAGTGAACTTTATCCAGGCATGTGAACCTACTCCAGGTTAAATCCACCACCAGTTATCTGTATATTCTCCTCCCTTCTTCCTCATCCCCTCCCATCACTCGCAGGCTGTGCTTGCAGAAACCCATTTGTGATGTTAAAGTCTCGGGCTGATATTTCCTAACCCTTTATCTGACTGTGACCTTAAGTGTGACCAAAAACTGTTCCTGTAGATGGCATTATTTTAGTTTTCACTTAACCCCTAGTGGCCTAGTGTCCTCTTTTACAATCATTCAATTACCTCTACTGCTGCTAAAAAACCCAGTGAGAAAATAATTATTTGGTGCAGCTCAAGGTCATCAGCTGTGGGAGGATAGGGAACCATCAGACAAGCTTGAAGTCACACTACGCAGACACTGTTGGACAACTGACAAGTGTATATATGTACTTCAGAGAGGGGGCCAGGGCACCACAACTCAGCTCTAAAAACCAAAAGCTTCTGGTAGTAGAACAAAAGAAGTAGATGTGCTGGTAAAAATAAAATAAAATAAAATAAAATAAAATAAAATAAGTAATTCTACATGGTGTCATGTGGCACATACCAAAGGAGGATAATGTTTCATGTTTATATAGACTCTGTTGCCTGGTGCATGTGTGCACACAGATGTGTGTTTGCACATGCACACGCAAACACTCACAGAGTCTCCTTACGTTGCAAAACAGCATCTCAGCAAGATAAAACACGTGATAAGAAAGAAATTCCTGTGTGAGGGACTCTCACGTTTCCAGTAACAGTGAAGAGCACATGGAAACTTTCAGCTCAGATGACTGTGGCTGCTGTTTTGAACTTTATTAATGGCACATGCTACCACCTGCTGCTGCCTCCTCACTCCTGAAACAGGCTAATTATAAAATTAATGTAGAAAACAAAGCTTTTTTAAAAAAAATATATTCTCATCACCTCCCCACGCAACTGCATCTCACACCTACAGTTGCAGCCAACCGTGGGTTTCCTGTTGTACTCATTGAATGGGGCAATTTCAGAATAAATAGAGTTCAAACGCTTATAAATCTCAAGAGTGAAATCCCAGCTGTGCTGAAAATAGGACCTTCAACACAGATTGTGATTTTTTTTTTTTTTCAGGCAGTTTTAAAGTTACTTCTTGTTCTCAGTGAGCTGAGTTTATGGAAAGGACTGATGCAATCATACTGCATGTGCCACCCTTTGTCTTTTTTGTGCACCCATACGTCAGCTTCTGCAAACCACCACATACCTCCTGACAGGAATCATCTGGTCTTCCCTGTTGTTTTACATGTGCTGGCTGAAGTTTGCAAGATCCAGCTTGTGAACAGTGAGCTAAGGCACTAGAAAAGGGCTCGGAAGAAGCAGGAAAAAACATCATCACCATCATCTCCGTTCATTTTACTGCAAGTCAAAACCTCATCCTGAACCCACCCGATTGCCCTAACCTAAGCATACATGTATGCCTGTTCTGCTTGCTCCTTCATTATACCTTTTAGCTGCTTTAGCTACAACAATGGTTCTGGAGTGTTGAGAATTTGTAAGGTGTTATCTTGGAGATCTAATTTTCAGATATGCTCAGTACCCACGATTCTCACGGAATTCCCTAGGACACCACCTGCAGAACTTCACACGCTGGTGGAGTCTAATTATCACAAAGCCTCCATATGCTGTTTTATAGCAGAGAAGGTCATGGCTTGGTTGCTGGAAGAACCTACTGTTCTGACTCTCATAATAGAAATAGCAAGAGCTAAAAAGAAGAGAAATTCAAGCATGTACCACTACTGCACAGTGCAGTTCAATCTTCCTGAGGCATACCAAGTAAATGGTAGTAATAAAATGTGATAGGAAAATCAATTGGAACAAATGAAGCACTGTCTGTGCTGTATTCCAGCTTCTCTGTCCCATTGTTACTGCTTTGATTAATAAACAGCAATCTGATAATGAGCAAATCAGCTCAGCACCAGGATATGGCGAAGTAAATGCTGCAGACGTGCTACAATGACAAAGCGAAATCTCCCCAGCATAAGGTTGTCTTTGGAAGACTGCTTCAGGAAGCTGGTCAGAGAAAGACCATTACTGCAACAGGGTAAGGCAGTGCTTGGAGGGCAGAGCTTTTGGGGAGAGCTGTTGTAAGGCACTGGATTTGATGTTATATTTATAAATGTGCACTTAGAACCAGGCATCAATTTTTCACATTCATTTAATAGAAGTTTACCCCACTGGCTTTCTCTAGGGTGCAAAAACGAAGGCAACAACCAAAAATTGGCTCTTAAAACAGTATTTTAACAATACAGTAATGTTACTATAAAGAATTCCAACTAGGTCAGAGCCGACATCCTGCCTAGTTCCTTCTGGTGCATATTTAGATGGAACTGAAAGGTAATGGAACTGTGTCCATTTATGCCAGGAATAAATCAGTTTAATTATGAGTTATCCTGGATTTCTTACCATGCTTATTTCTTTCCTGAACATTCTGGACGTTCCCATGGCCACAGCTCGAGATTGCCTTGTGTAGCCCTTCCTGAGCACTGTCCTGATGTGCACTGTTGCCTTCTAAAGCACTGTTACTCTCTGAATTCTAGTTTTTGAGCAGGGGACTGAGCTTCAGCAAGTTTCAGTGCCTGTTTTCTGTTTCCTTGCTGCTTTGCTAATGCCATGGTGGATGTAATCACTGCAGGCTGTGCCAGAGATCCTTGTTAGTTTCCCCACTTCTTCTGTGAGCAAAAATTATCAGATTCACTGACATTTCAGACAGAGAGACAAGGAGAAGCGTACATAATTGATGTGAGACCACTAGTTGCAGTGAATTTAAATCAGAAAAAGGAAGCTGTTCTCCAAAGGACTGGCTATACCAAACACTTCTCATCAAGAAATGGTTCCAAGATCTGACTGCTGACCAAGAGAAGACTTTTCTACCCACCTGTGAAAAAGAAGTTAATGGGACAGAGAATAAAGGAGAAACAGTCACATCTTAGTTCTCAGGGGGAATTTTTTCATATTGCCAAGGTGGCAAAGTGGCTATTTTTGCCAGTGCCCTGAAAAATCAGGATGGCTGCTGTATGTGAGGGAGGGACAGGTGGAGTGGCAGCTCTTTCTGCGCTGACTGCTTTGCAGCAATTAACTCACACATCCTCCAAAAACAGCAAGGGAAGCAAACTGCATACCAGGGCTCTTCCATGCTCCATCCCAGCTGTGCTACTTTACCTCCCAGTGTCCCTGGTGGGAACAGCCTGGTCTTGAACCCCAGTCCCAGTTCATCATCCCTGTGCTGGTAGCACTCCGATCCTCAAACACTCCTGACAAGCCTGGAGCTGAACTACCTCGTGTATCTCTCAGTAACCTCCAACCCGCAGGCTGCTGTTACCAGGCTGGCTGGACTGGGTGTTGCACGTACTTTACTGTCTGGCGGTCCTGTCTTGTTATTTGCCCAGGCATGATGGGGATCCTATGAAAGAGCCATCTCTCCATCTTTGTCTTTCTGTATCTGCAGTTTGGAAGAAAATCAATATCGCTGTTTGTTGCTAAATTGTCAGACAGCTTTTGATGCTAATATCTGATGAAGCAGACATGCTGTTGTAGATACTTACTCTCAAACAGGTTCTCTATCACCCACCATCTGCTTTTTAAAGGGTCTTTTTTTCCCTTTTTTTCCCAGTGACTAATGGTGCATTTAACCCCGGAGAGCCTCTGATCTGAACATCAGAAAGTTTCTGCAGCAGAGGAACAGAAAAAAGGAGGCGGGGGAGGGAGGGTGGATGAGCTTCCTGTTGTTCTAACTTGGCTTACTGGTAGGGTTCTCAAATCAAACTAGAAATCTCACTGCTTAAGGCAGCCACCACTCAAATGTTAGAGCTGCCAGACTTGCATTATACTCTCATTCAGAGCCCTGAGACTATAGCAGTGTAGACTGAGGGGAGCCAGCACTGCACAGGCATTGGGAGCCAGACTGTCACTGACCTGTGTGGACAAGCCACATCAGTTCTCTATCCACTTGCTCTGTCTGTAAAAAGAAGTTAACAACACCTTCTTCACAAAGAAGAATGAGTTCTGCAGATGTAAACTGCAGGGATGGGAGACCTTCTGTTTGCTTTTGCAGGCTCAGAGAGCAGAGATCAAAATTTACACTAGAAAGAGTTGATGTGAAGTCTCAGAATGGCACAGGTTCTTCAGTGGGTCCAGCATCATCTAGCCCTCATCCCTCATCCCTCATCCCTGAGGGCTAGAGAGAGTTCTGCAGAAAAAAAACAAGCGTGATTTCTGGGAGCACAGCAATTCTGCAGTACCTGAAATACACAGGAGGAAATTTTGTGTCATAGTCTTTCAGCACTGCGTTGGCTGAATTAGGTTTTCTGTTTAGGAAAGTGTCAGACAGAATGGTTACCCCAGTTCCTCCAGGTACTGTGTAGGCAGGACTCCTGCACAGCAGGGTCAGTGTAACTCCTGCTGTGCCAGGAGGGATGTCCCAGGCAATGGCTGTACTGCCATCCAAGCTGCCAAAGAACACTACGCACTGTGCTTGAACCAGATATCACACTAGGATTTGGTCTCTAAAGTGAAAAGAAACATTGCATAGCTCCATGGGAGAGCTTCCTTTTTCTTCTACAGAGAAGTCTGGTAAAGCACAAAGTTTTTCTAGAATCACGGTTTCAATTTCCATTTACCTTAACCTTTTGATGCACTAGAGCACTGTGTAGAGTAGTGCTCTGATGAAGGATCTCAGGGCTACAAGCCCTGAATCAACTCACACATTACATGGAGTGGAGAGCAAACAAGATCTCTAGAAAATGAAGAAGCTGGAGAAATGAGAAAAACAAAGTAACTTATAAGAAAGGAATCACAATCTCCTGGTTGAAGTTTTGTGTACCTTTTAATGGACTAGAACACAAAAAAGTGCTATACTATTCCGTTTTCAGAACTGAATGAGAGCAAGGGAGATAGTAACTGCACCAAAGGGGAACACGTGTGACAGGATTCACTGTATAAGCTGATTAATGCTGAATGGCTTGGAGTACTCAATCCAAATAATTGCAGAATCCTAGAATGCTGCTCTCTCAGAACTCCCAAACCCCTGACTGTGTCTTGCCTTTCCAGTCTACGGGGGGACAACATAATAACTGCTGCTTAAAGATCTCAGCCTTATGTGCCCATGCAGTGTTGTAAGCCATGTGACAGCTCCAGGGTTCACACGGTCTGAACCCCTCAGAGCTGAAGTCAGTCTACCTGAAGAGTGTCTCCCTGACTTCGTCCTTGCTACAGGGTTTTCAAACCCTAGGCCATGAAAATAGCTTGGCATGAAAGAATACAGAAACCTCTAACAGGTTTACAGGCACTTTTCCAGCTTTGGCAACTATCTCCACTTAAAGTTCGTAGGCAAAAGTCTGCTTTGTGTGTGTTCCTACTCCCCTGCAAATTGTGCTGCCAGAGCTGTCTGTGCTGCAGACAGACCGATTGACAGCGTAGCCTCCAGCCAGAATCCTGATTCAAAGGAATATCAAATTCTGTGTAATAAAGTTTGCATGAAATTTTTACCTGCAACAATTCCCCGATGTGCTGAACTGCATGATACTGACTTACATAATACATCATTTTAGCAGCAGATTTAAACAAAATGCAAAGCCAGATTCAGTTTGAGTTTTTTTCTCGTGATCATAGACATTATGCCACCATCTGATAGCTATGAGCCATTACTGCCACTATTTTGTAGTATATAAACATCAAATGCAAAATTTCCTTCCGCAAGTGTTTCAATCTAATAGAATGTTTAAATGTAGGCTTTTAAAAATATTTCAACTATTAGAAAAAAAAAATTAGGTAAAAGATTGAAATATTGTAAAGCACTGCTTCAGTATTACTGAAATACTTCATTTTTTTTTTAAATGAAATGTTAGAATGGAAACATTTCCACAGACAATTGATTTGGATGAAAACACGTTTCCCAACAGAACAATATTCTATTGAAAATTTTTCCAATCGCATTTTCTAGTGGCAAATTTTTCAAAGACATTTTCCAAAGAACAATCTACATCTGCAAATTTTTTTCCACAAGCTCTTGTGAGCTCTTAAAGGGAAGAAGTATGTTTCCAATAATACATTTTGAAAGACAGTTATTATTCTATGCTTTACACCTTTTTACAGAAAAAGGAGCATACCTAATGTAGTGCAAACACCTCGACTTTCTGTTAAGTCCTTTTTTACCTTAAAATATAAATTTATGAGAAATGTTCCCAGACTTCAATTAAAAAACTTGAGCGATTTGATTTTAAACAGGATTTATGTAAACTTTACTTACCTTAGATAGACATGAACAACTGGTATCCAGCTCTGAACTCTTGTGTCCAGACACAGCATCCAGTTCAAACTGGGGTCTGCAGCTTGAGTTTTCTTTTTATTAGACTTAGAGAATTTATCTGAATTTCAGTGGTACCTGCAAGTCCAGTTATTGATCACAAATATTATACTAAGTGCTGTTTAACAATTCAAAAGAATAATCCGACATAAAACTTGTCACATCTTTTCACTTCCATGGGATCAGTCTGCGAGTCTGCTTTGTATTCAGTTGTGACACTGTTTACAACATTTCCAATTTCCATTTTGTTTTCTTAATCATCGCTTCCAGTTTTTCAACCACATTATCACTACTGAAAGCTGGCTATGCCTAGGTGGGCATTTGTATATGTGTTGAGGAGCCCAGGTTTGTATATATTACATGGTTACGTGAGGAAGGAAGTGGCTGGTAGCTTAAAGCAATACCTCTCAAGTGAGACTTAGCAGAATTTAAAATACTGAAGCAATCTACAGCCCAAGTTCCAGGTTTGTACTTCAAATCTGCCAGTTCAGGACTTGGAATCCATATTGACTCCAACACTGACATATAGAGAAATTCATGGCCTCTTTTCAAGCCTTTAGATTTGAATATATTTCAAAAGATGCAGAGGTTAATTTCTTCCAGTTTAGATGGACAGCAGTTGGATCTCGATCAGAAGCACCTCCTCAGCTAGTGTGAATGATAATGGCCCTTTTTGCTCTGTTGCTGTTCTGGGAATGTGCTCCAGCCATAGATGGGCTTTTTGAGTTCACATCCAGCTGTCAAGGGGGAATATAGTTTTCAGTCCTTTTTTTGCTGAGTGAGAGCGAGACGAGGGTTATGCAGGCTACAGAACACAGCTCTGCCAGTGAACTTCACTTAACAGAGTCTGGTTGCTTTGTGCCACGAGTAGAAAACCACAATGCCTTAGACTGTCTGCAGAGCTGGGAATTTACAGGAGATGCACTCAGATGCCAGGAAGAAAAGTCTGTTCCGTGTGTTCACTCCACTCTTGTTCCAGAGAAATAATTAGATCTCTTGTTGTTCTCTGCCTCAATCTCTTCTTCCACTTTCCCCATAAGGTGCTTTTGCTGTCCTAAATTACAGATCCAAAAACTAAATGCTAAAGGCCAGGCTAATTCTCTAGTTTCTTTCTATAGTCCATGAAAAAACCCGACAGACAGTTCAGAGGGCAATTCATCTCATCCTTAGATAGCCATCTACAGTAAGTTAGATAAATAGCTCTTCGAAGGTGTATCTCCATTCATTGTAAAAGGAACCTCTGTTAGACTTTGGCATGTACCTTTCCTAAGTCTAGAGTTAAGTGAGATAAATCACATACACAGCTGTTGTCCGGGCAAAGGAGGCTCAGAAATAAAGCCGTGGTGAGAGAAGCTCACCGCAGAAACAACGATGGCAGTCTGAGATACTTCATCCTCTCTGCCCTACTAGCCATCTGTTCTAGCCACTCCACCAGATGTTACCGATCCCTGCGGCACAGCCAGTGAGACATGGACGTCCTAGGAGTTCTGTCCGGTGAGCAGTCAGCTGATCGCTCCTGAAGGGATCTGACGCTGACCTGGCTGAACTTTTTGCTGAAGCAGCTGAGAAATGTTCTTACAGTCCCTCCCATTGCTCAGCTCTGGGCTCGAAAACTATCACAAGAGGGGCAGTAACAAACCACAGGCAGCTGTTACACAAGGTTGGGTTATCAGGGTATTTGGAATGAATGCAAAATGCTCCTGGAAAGCTTAGCTTTTCCAAGTGATACTTTCTTATTTCTGGTTGAGCTACAGAGAATCTCTGAAGAATCATCCAATTTGTTCTATATATACCCCAACTGATTGTTATTCTTTGCCCTGGAGGGAGTTACAAATTGTGCATGCAGCCTGTACTTTGTAAAGAGATGGCAAAATAGTAGTATCCCCCTGCTTGCACAGTCCAAGCAGATGGCATTGGGCAGGTAAGGAGCTATTCTCTGAGAAATGCTGGCTATCAACAGTCTTTCAAACATTAATAATTTGAGAAACACAGCAGCAGAAATTAGATGTAAAGTGACATAAATGACTTCCAAGATACCATTAGTTAAAAAAATGATGCGCAGAAAAGAGAAGAGCAGAAAAGCACAATCAGACACGGCGACATACACTGACCCAGTCTACCTGAGAGACACCCACAACGTCAGAAGCTCATTGCAAAAACGTGGCAGTTCATCTGGCGAAGGCAACCAGGCCAGATGTTTTGCTTAGATTCTGTTTATCTTTTTATTGCCAGCCGCTGCATGCCAGCTTGAAGCACCAAGATGGGGAACTTGGGATGACCACAGAAGCAAAGGTAAATTTGCTATTAAATGCATCTTAAAAGGGAGGGATATGGCAAAGAATGAAGGATCTAAGGCTAATGGGATGTGCAACTCTTCATCCGTAAGTCAATTTTTATTGCATTTCAGATCAGCAATTGTGCAAGTCATTATCTGGTCAGTTTTATTGAATCAATTTGGCAGTCTCAATACAGCACCTAATGTATAGAGGAAAAAATTTCGAAGGCTGAAGAGATTTAGGAGTCTAAGTCCCAGTCATTATCAGTGGAACTTAAACTCTCTGAGGAGTTAAGTGCTTTTGAAAATGGGATGTGGTCTTCTAAGTCATGCACACACTTTTGAAAATATTATCCTACTTGGCCACAGCACAGTGTGATGCTTGCTGGTCTCCTTGCTGTCAATCATGGCAGAAAGGTCAAGGACTGAGTGGTTCACAGCAATTACTGGCTTATGAAATTCTCCTTTTCTTCTTCTCAGAACAGTCCCTCCTGTTGAGAGCAGGCATGTTGGCAGGCGATGATGTTGTAGAGAAATATAGATTTCAGTGGAGAAACAGAGAAACCTGTTGTCTGGAAAAGGCACCATGGTATTTTCCACAAGTAAAAAAAAAAAAGTTAAAAATTGAGAGGTGTACAAATTAATACAATGCAGAGGCAGCGATGAACTAAACAACACATTGGCAGAACTGGAAAGATCCGATGTGCCACTGGGACAGTGAAGTCTATTTTCCTGTAAGTGGCAGGACTACAAAGGAAACCTGCAAAACTATGAAATAAAAGTGTGGTTTGAAAAGGAAGAGAAAATTGTAATTTTTAATTAATGCCAGGAAAAATAACTATTTTCTACTCTTCTGATTAAAATGGTTACGGAGAAACAGGGCTACAAGAGTTGCCATGGCCATCAGTGGTAGTGTTGCTGTTTCTACCAACCAGCCTTCAGCTTCCTCAACTGAGTATGTTCAGAATCTCACCTCAGGGTGTGTGTGGGACACATCTCAATTCCATATCCTTTATCCCAGTCCCCATGCTTTATTGCTCTTAGATTCCACTTACTTGGTCTCATAAGTTTTCAATGAGATCCATATCTTTAACATAATAAATTACCCCAAGCTCCTTCTCAAGATCTTTGTCCTTCTCACATGTTAAACAGCTGCTGTCCCTTATGAGATGCTGGTGGCTCAGAAGTTGTGGTGGTGGCTGTGGTCTCACCCTCATCCTAGATCCCCAGCAACTGAGACATTGGCTATTCAACACAGCTCCAGTTCCATTCCATACGTGCATTCTGCCAGCAGGAAGTCTCCAGCCAGCAAGGGTGAAACAGGAGTGAGCACTGGGCACCTAATCAGAGAATTCTGTGAGCCCCTGCTCCACTTGGGTGTGTCTTTTTGTCAGCAAAAAAAGCTCCACTTTACTTATTGTTTTTTATAGCTGGTCTTCATCTATCCAGATGGTTTTACGCTGCTCTTCTCCGATCCTGTCTTTTATTGTCCGGATAAGATCTTCAATACTGCTCCATGCATCTGCCTCCACAGAGGCATAAAGACATGGAAGTGCTTCCAGTTCTTTCTCCTTCAGACGGCACATACGTAAAAATTCATCTTCAGTCTCTGGCTTTGGCAATAGTTTCCTGTATCAAATAAGCAGACCAAAATAAATGTCTTACATTTTAAGTTAATCCTGTAGTCCCAGCTGTCCCATCAAGAATTTATTTTCCACTGACTTTATACAAGCAATAAAAGCAGTGGAGAATAGAGCTACTCCAGACCTATCCTCCCCTTATCTCCACGCTGCCCCCAAGGAAAAATATTTGCTATGGGGAAACAATTTCAGAGGACTGAATGTAGGGAGAGTGCCAGTGTTTACAACACCTCCTCCTCCAGCGGGCACTACCTTAAGGAATGCTGTGGGAATGCTGAGCATGGAGAAGACCACATACCCTTCAGTCTCATGCTCCCACAATGCTCGTTGCTATCAGTGACAGTGAAAGAGTGCTAGATGTGAGGAATTCCTGCTTTCTCCGGTTGTAAGATTTCAGGGAGGAGTCGTGGGAGGAAATAGGGCACAAATAAGCACCAGATGAGGAGAGAAGAGGTTCTTTATTTCTCTCAGTGAGAGTATTATTGGACTAGAGAATTATTCACTGAATAAGACAGAATATCAAATAAGCAAAGGGTTTGATATGTTACCTGAACCTCTTGATGTTTTTCTCTGAGACTCTGATAAAAAGAACAATAGGATATATCTTGGCTTTGATTAAATCCTTTGTGCAGCTTATTCCAGCTTCCAGGAGACAATGCTTGTTCTAAAAACAAAGTCATAACAGTGTCACAAAGGAACACTCGCTGCTGTGGAATCTCAAGATAAAGGTATCTATACCTTACGGGGTCAGCTGAAAAGCTCTCCATTTACTATTGTACTGATTTAAAACCTTTTAATCAAATACACATTTAAAGTCCAAACTCCTCCTACTGGTTTAAAACTAGTCAGTCATATAATTGCTGAGCTTAATAGCTTTCTGAAAAGGTTTAAAATAGAAATGGATTGATCTAAAGATGAAGAGTATGATAAAATACCGGTTTTACATATGTACACAACACATACACTTGCTCTTTGTTCAGAGAGAACATCTACTGCAACTACTTGTGAGAGAAAAAGCACCACTTTAATTCTCCTTTTTTCCATGCTGTGCATCAAATCTACTTTACTTGATATAAGATCTCTGTGTTTGACATTGCCATCTTTGTACCGCACACCCCCGTGTTTGTGTCTCAGGCTATCCTTTCTTTTGTACAGGTCCTTGTATTTCTTACTCTCTTGCACATTCATATATACTTATGATATGAAAAGGAACTGAATAAGGGATGGAGCATAGAAAATGAAAGGATATTTTTCTGCATCAATGTGGGTCATCACAGGGAATGAGCGAGAATGTAAAAGGATATGGCTGAGGATGAAAAAGAAAAGGCAAAGCAAGAGCACAAATAAAAGCCATTTGGGGGAATAAACACAAATCTGAGATTGAAGGTGGGCAAGATGCAACTGTGAAGTGGTTAGTCTCTTACTCAAGAAGAAACACACACTGCAGGCAGACTCACAGTCGGCCCATTGAAGGGATACAGAGTACTCTAAGCACCTTGGCAGTGACAGCCTCAATATTGGCAGGTACGATACATTCGTACGTGTTCAGGTTCTTTTCTCTGCTGAAAATGATAGTCTCTGTTCTTTGCTTCCTTAAGAACTCTTCCTTTGTTACAATATCTGGGAAGAGATGTGGAGAAGGACAAAATCAAGATTACAACACAGCATCTACCAAACTATCCAATGGTACTTCACATCGGATGTACGGATGGTTCAGAGAAAGACGAGCAATGAATTGTCTTAACAGCTGCCTCGTTTCTTCCATTGAATTCAATTAAAGCCTAATCTGATCACAGCTCAGCATCTCAGCCATATCCTGCACCAATGAGTCCTCGGGCAATTACTACAACTCAACGAAGGCATTAAATTAAAACAGTAAATACAATTCCAGCACCTAATGTTATATAGTAACATTTCAAGGCTGGAGGATGCTGAGAAGTGCTAAAAAAAGAAGGTCTCTTCAGTATAGGCTCCTAAACCAAGGATTTAGTGTTCCAACATTTGTGTTTAAAGTTTCAGAAAAATTTGGCTTAGGTTGCAATGTGTGATACTGGCCCCCCTGTGAATTGCAGCTCTACATCAAAGCTTTTGTTTTATGTTGCAAGACAGAGGATATTTATTATAACACTTAACTTTTCAGTTTCTCTGTCTGGATAACTGTAAGAGTGTGTACCATGTGGTGGGTATTCAGCATTAGTGTAAAAATGAAACGTCAGCGATGTTTAATACTGTGTTGTATACAATCCTGCCCTACAGCAATCATGGTGCTGCATACTCCTCTAATAGTAAATACTTAGCATGGAAGAAAATCAGTCTTTCGAGTAGATCAAATGCGCAATCTTCGCAGCCTTAGACGAGATAGAACCCTAAAGTCGCTTTAGGGAAGATATTCCTCATAATAGCAAATACTAGAAACAAATTAATCAAAATTTCCCACTGCCTAGATATGCAGTATGCAAACAGTATGCAAACAGAAAGAGCACTCGCAGCATTTCAGTCTCTCAGGGGCATCCTAGCAACCACACAGCATCCACATGGATAATATTCATAGACACAGAATCTCATAACCATGTGCACTGGCTGTCTCAAAAACATTCAAATAGCTCAGATATTATCAAAAAAGCAAGATTTGTAGCTACAAATAACTCTGATGTGACTTGAAGTACCTCAAGCAGCTATCACACGCGCGTGCCCCTACGTGTGTGTGCGTATCTGTGTTCCCATTTCCCACACAGGGGGTAAGGAGTCACAGTCTGCTTTTAGCCCATTACCTGGCTTGCATATGTTGAATTCCAGGGCACCTCCAGAGTTGAGAAGCTTCTGTACCAAGGTCTTGGCAAGCATGGTGGGAGTGAAAAGTACAGGGCGCCTGCGCTCACAGTGGATTGGTCTCACCAAACTATAAGGGATCAGACTGAGCTTCTTATTGATTTCGCTTTCGGAATCCAAATCTAAGCAAAGAACAAGAAATTTATCCTCTCGTTTCTTCTCCGTCAGTGTTTGGAGAAAAAGGAGAAATAGATGAACCAGAAACATGGGGTTAGTCATACTGGTCCTCCCTTCTCTTTTGCCAGGATTATCTTTACTATATATACAAGAGTACAATGTTCAACCTAATACTAAATAATTCAAGTACCTTTTGTTTAAGAGAGTATTTCATAGTTTAACAGGACACTTGCCTGGAGAATCTTTCTGCTTATTAGCTGGACTTACTCCGAGTTAAATCTTTTTGGACAAAGAGCAAGAAAGCACCTAGGAAGAACTGCCAACCAAACGGGAAGTTTCAGTGCCCTAAACTTGCTCATGAAGGCTTAGTGCCCCAAGCACTTACAGAAAAATCAGTTTTGGTCACAAAACCTGTCGGATTTTTGCACAGAGTGGACCACAGATGCTAGTAATAGGAAAGACCTATGACATTTATTTACAGCCATACTGTTATGCAAACCTTTGTGTATGCATTTATATCAGTGCACGTGTGTAAAAGCTATTACTGTTTTAAATCCATACCTTCCAGTTTATCAGGCAAAGGCTTCTTTGCTTCAGATGAGGTCCGTGCCAGACCAGAGGGCCACCCAGTGACGATACGGACGCGCTCATTGCTATTCATACGCTTATATTTGTTTTCAGACCTACTGACAAACTGAAAAGGTAAACAAAGAGATGTGACCCTCATTTCTTACATTCTTTATTCTCCCACGTATTCATCAGCCTACACTTGTTATCTACGAGATCTGAATTACCTATGTCTATCAAAGGCAAGACTCCGTGGATCTGCTGACTGAATTCTAAGTCTCTTTAAATATCATAGATCTGATTCACAGCCTTTGTTAATCCCCTTTGGGATTTCTTATTTTGTTCTCTGCTCTTAAGGGTATGTTTTTTTCTTCGCAGAGCTACCTCCAATACAATCACTGATGTGTCCACAGCAGAGTAACACACCCACCCTGAGTATTTGCACAAATGTGCCACAGGTTATGCCCAAAACTCTGTCTCTTCTTTGCTGTACCAGAGGGACTTAAAACCTCCCAAATGGCACATTTTTACCCTGTGAAATAGGTTTCATGCTTTCATTCCTCGTCCAACCAACTATTCCTCTATTCAAATATTAATTCCCCCTCCTGTGTATTTTCTAACCTTCACAACCATCTTCCTTCACAAGGATTTATCTTTCTCCCACACAGTCTCTGTCCCACTCAGAGTCACTGACCTACAATTAAAGGACTATTTTCTGATGGAACCTTGTCTCACAGATTTGGGATTTGGTCTAGCCCATTGGGTTTGTCCTTATGGTTCAAGAAAAACACATTTCAGCCTCTGGTGGCAGACATCATTGATTCATCAAGGTCCATCAGTAATGGAGAGCGTGCACTTTATAAAAAAACACTCTGTGTCACAAGAGCAGTTAGAAAACACAAACCATTCATCTTTTTCATGTATTAAATCTCTTTTTTTTGATAGGAATAAATCCCAATACAACCTCTATAACTGAGGTGGGGTTTCTGGGCCAATTGGGATAGCCTGAGAATATCTGCTGTTCAGATCCACTCTTTCAGACATCGTATTGAAAATTTGAACTTTATTACCTGTAGTATTTGGCCCAAAAGAAAGCTTGCTCTGGACAGGCGAGGACTGGTTTTTGGGTCATTCTGTGGGGCGGGATCCTCTGGCTGCAATGTATTCTAGTAAAAAATAACACAGGAATTTTTCTTTTCCTCCCTCTTTTTTACCCTTTCTTTACCCCTTTTTTTTTTTTTTTTTAAATCACTATATTTGAGAAACAGAACAAGCAAAAGCAGGTATTTTGTATTTCCATAAAAAGAGGGATTGATTGATTGATTGATTGATATCTATCCCAAATACAATGTTCTAAGCAAACTCTAGACATAGCATGGCCCGCACTGAGAAACACTGCTTCTGTCTGCTGCTCTCCCACATTCCTTTCTTCACAGGAAACTGCTCGCCGCAGCTTATGAAAGAGGTAATTTCTGCATCAAGAAATAGTATGCAAAGCTTTTGCTTTCAGTCACATCTCTGCCAGTGATCTCTGTCCCTTTGATCAGTGGGGGTTGAAGGACAGAAGGAATGCATGATACTTAACCTTGACTGAAATAAAATACAAGCATTGGCTACAGTGTCTCTGCAAATGTTAGAAGCATTTATGTCTCACTAGCTCAAAAAATAACTTATGGTAACTAATACACTAGGAAGTTAGCTTTTAATCACGTAAAGATGGAATTCCTGTGTCTAAGAAAGAAAAATCAAACTGCTTTCACTGAGGGAAAAGGACAGGTAGGGCTGTTGTGTGTGAAGACCTGATAATCTCACTTTTCTCCATAGTGTGTAGTTTGGAAGAGACAGATCTTTCTAGTATGGGACAATGATAGCTCTGTGGACTGGATGCTTGTTCACAGTAGGAGAGAAATAATTCTGGTTATTAACTCCAAGGACACAGCTTCTTCCTCAGGTGGGTATGAAGGGGCATGAGAGGCTTATAGGCAGAGAAGAATGAAAGGGATTAACTAAGGCACAAACCAGATATTAGACTTTGGAAGTGTACTCCCTTGTACCTGGAAGGGTTAATAGCGTGCCAGAGCTAGGTCCATTGCCAGGAACAATATTATTCAAAGCAAACAAAAGGTGCCCATTGCCTGGCACAATCAAAACCTACCTAGAGTGTAAACAGAACTTCATGTAAAATTAACATAAACAGCAAGTAGCAGTGGAGTATCAGGTGTAAAGAAGGCCTTGTGTGTAGATACTTACCCGGAGTGCCCGAAGGGTATTATATGAGCTTTCTGTCTCATCTCTGCTTCCTCTGTGCATCAACCGCTGCAGCTTCACCAGAAGAAGCTGCTGGGCTCTGAAAGAAAGGATGGAATCACATTGATCAAAATATCCTTGAAACCACTCAGAAGAAAGCTGGATTGCAGTGGGACTGTGCCTGCAGAAAAGTTAAATAGAAATAGCAGTGAGGACTGACTGAACCACACAGTAAACACAGAAACAAAATAATGAGCAGGACTTCAGTGCAGTTCAGGATTAAAGATGCTTCATGGCGTATTTCCCTACAATACTTTTTGAGAAACCCACGTTATTCTTTCAGGTAAAATCTGGAGCTTCTAAAGCTTTACAGTTCTTAATACAGTTTACCATCACCAAGTCTTATCTTGAATATTAAGACACACACCTCTTTCCTTCCAGCAGTTATTGATTTCCCTGTTTACAGTGCTCTCAGTGGTGGTCGCTCGGCACTTCACTCACCTGCTGTAGCTGGGAATGGTCCCTGTCTCCAGGTCCCTGTCGGTGACGGGATCGACCCTGGCACACAGCCACTCACACCTCCCCTGGTACATGGTGTCAAGAATATGAACGATCTCATCACATTTCACAGACAGGGAACAGCAGTCCAGCTGGCTGGAGATGTTCAGGTTCAAGCGGATGTGAAATGAGTCCCCCGATGTGATCAGCCCTTCTTCCAGCTCTGACAGCAGCTTCCGATAACCTGGGGCAGTGAAGGAAGGGGCAAAGCATGATAGCTGCTGGTCAGACCTCGGTATTGCTGCCTTCCCGGGCATCCTCTGGGAGAAGCACACTGCACAAACTTCTGAGGCTCCTCTGAGAGAGGGCTTAGACTTCCAGAGTGCTAGTTACATTAGTTACACCAAGGTTACGGGCCCGCACCTTAAAGCCACTAATGGGACATTGATCCAGACACAGCTCATGCTGCTGGTAACTGAATCTGTGAGAATGTTCTCATTATAACGATATTTTTAGGTAACTCCATTTTCAGTACTCCACACATGACCTGTGAAACAGTGAACTTCTCGGCAAAGATGCAGACACAGCTACAGCTCTGTCCTGTAAGTACAGCTTGAGTTCTGCCACCAACTTTAATGGCAAGCTATTGCCTTTATTATTACCCCTAATTGGCACTCCCACAATCTATAACATGCTTTATCTGCAGTTAAGTGGTGCTCAAAGAAACCTGCAATAGTCTTCCCTACCTCTGAAAACATCAAAGAAAATCAAAGACATCACTTCCTGTGTGATCTATGCAGCTGAAATTCTGTAGCCAGCATTAAAAAAAAAAACCTCAAACAATGCAAATTTATATACCCCAGTAAAAATGGATTTTGGAATGTAATATTTCATCCATAACCTGAAATTATCATTACAGGCCATGAACGCTAAAATCAAACTCTGTTCACCACACATGAACTCCAGCTGTTAAAGATAAGATAAAGACACAAAGGTAATAAACAGGGCAACTGTATCAGGTAAATGCTAAATCGACTTCAGCTGGATAAAGATGATTCAGCTCACCACATTGTATCACAGAAAACTGTACATAAAAATAGACTTGAATGTGTTTCGTGAGCCATGTTATTATTGGCCCACCATGTAAATTCTTCAGAGTCATGTAGTGACAAGCATATGGGCTTTTTTTGTTCTCAGTCACAAAGCTAAAAGCTGGAGCAGTTACCCAGAGTAGCTATAATTAACACCAGTGGGCATGCTTCAGATTTATACCAGTACAAAGGATATTCTGGTTCTGTCATTCTCATCCAGATAAATTAGTATAATAGACCTGGGACTGTCTGAGATGAGAAATACTTTTGGTCTTACCTTCATGATTTGATTTATACTGGAGTGTTACTGGACCACTGCACCTCTGAATTGTCCAGTGAACTTCTTCCTTTGTGCAAGTATCCAAGGGAACACTTTGATTTTCCCCTTTGATGCAGCCCTCCAACTAGATATAGATAGAAAGAAATATTACTCTCCAGTGTGGGTTTAATCTCTGAGTCAATTTTACCCTTTTTTTCTAGGCTTTGTTTAAGCTCGTTCCGATTAAACAATGCAGATACTTTACTATCAGGATGAAGATTACGTTCTAATTATTTAATTTATTTTCTCTCAAATTAGGGATGCTGGAAATCAACAGGACTGCAGCTCTTTGACAATCCCAGGTTTCTCAGTAGTAAATAGTACAGGAATAAAAGTTGTGGGGTTTTTTTCCCACTTGGAGGCATTATAATAGGAAAAATGGTCTGGGAATATTGGCAATGGAGAGAAAACTAAGCAGGCCACTCTGAAGAGTGGTTTAGGAGTCATCATGCTAAGCTATGCTGCAACTTCCTTTCAGGCAGCAAAGTACTAGGAAGTTGAGATCAAGTCCCATTCTAGTCTTTTCAGAGGGGCTGTACTATACAATACAGCATTAAAGAAAGCATCCGTTGCTCTAATCTCTTCCATACAGAGCTACTGCAAACTGCAAGAGTGTGTCTGTGTGTTGGATGATCATAAATACTATTGCTCTCTATTTTCATAGTCAATAGCAGATTTTCTTCTGCATGAGTCATATGCTTTGTCATTACAATAACATGACAGAAGAAACAAAGGAAAGTTTTGTGGTGAGTGTGCGTGCATGTAGGTGGGCAGACATCCAGTACTGTTTGTTGATTATTTTATGCTCACCAGTAGGATTTGGTGTCCCTCCCGAAGGCCTGCTTTCTCTGCAAGTGATCCTGTCTTGACAGAGCTAATAAAACTCCCTTTATCATTACCCCCAACCAGAGTGATTTCCGAATTGAGGCTGTCTCCGTTCAGTGTTACGCGCTGGATAGCATGGCAGGAGTTTCTAATGCGACCAACAGACGTGACAGAGGGACGAAAAGGTCTGTGTTCATGAAAGGAAGTAACACTTGGTTATCTCAGCTCTTAGCTACCACTCCAGAGTTAAATGCTTGCGTGATAAATGAGAGACATATAAATAAACTTCTAGTGCTATCAAGGACTAGGATCTAAGGACTCTAACAGAAATCCTTCTCATTACTGTGTAAGTTCTGGAGAAGAGCATCTGGATAGCTTCAAGTGCTCTGACATAACTGAATAACTCAGATGTATAACAGCACCTCACCTAGACACCTGTGGCAGCAAGATAACAAGGTCACAAGGATAAATTTAAGCCTCTAGAACATTTTGCCTGCCTTGGAGTTTTTGAAAGGATAACCTTCATTGGTTTACATGACATGAAGGGGCTCCAAAATAACATGTTATACGGCTGTCAACATAAAGAAGTAAAGACTTAGCACAGTATCATGAGATATTTGTGTCAAATAACAGCTTGTGACATCATATTCCTGCCATTATATATTCAGCAACTAATGGATAAATGGAAGATATCTACCATAGTAGCCTTTCCCCTTGGTCTCTGTCTAAAGTAGGTAAACTGGCATCTCAAATACCTTTCCAGAGAGAACTTTCTAAATATGGAGTTGACGTGCTCAAGCTCATAGGCATCCAGGCCTTCAGACTGATGTGAAGAAGAGGATGAGTGCACCGAAGGAGCTCCGTGTGACTGCCTGTCATGACTGTCATCTGAAAAGAGCAACAAGAATGAAAATGAGTCCTGGATAGAGTGACAGATGGAGAAGCTGAACGAATGTTTCATTGATCTCAGACAAAGCTGAAGGAGGAAATTCCTGATGCAGAGCCATGACTTTTCCACAGCCCATGGCAGGGAATTCCAGTCATGTTTACTGGACCTACCTGATCACTCTCACAGAACAGCAAGTTGGAAGGAACCTCTGGAGACTATATAGTCAAACCCCCTGCTCAAAGCTGGGTCAGCTAAAGGAGATTGCTTAGGACTTGTCCAGTTGGGTTTTGAATATCTCCAAGGATGGAGGCTAGTCAACATCTCTTAACAATCCCTGTTTCAGCATTTGACCACCCTCACAGTAAAAGATGCTTTTTTTTTTTTTCCTCTTCTGTATAAATGGAATTGCTTGTTCTTCAGTTTGTGCTCATTGCCTCTTCTCCTTGCATTGGGTAGCACTGAGAAGAGTCTGGCTCTGTCTTCTTTACTCTTCCCCCTCTAAATTTGATTCTTTCTCATTTTAATCTGGAGGTCTTCTTACTGACCCGCAAACCTCAGCTGAGCACCTTCCATCTATTAATTCAGTCTAAACCTTCTCCCAGTTAGTTCTCCAGGAACAACTGCTTGCTTATTCCCTCTTACTCACCACTAGCTGACCCTTTGTTTTCTTATGACGAAGTGACTTGACTTTTTCTCAGACTATATGTCCCATCTTATTTAAGCCAGAGTTGATTATATGACAGTATCTGTAGCTGGTGAGCTAATCACATAGCTCTCACAGTTAAACTACATACACAATATCCTCTTGCTTACCATCCAGCTCCAAAGCATCATATCCAAAGCTGTCATTGTCCTCTTCAACCAGGCTGGAATTAAAAACAAAGCGTGAGATAATGAGAGACTGTGCTGTTCACTTCCCAGTTTTCAGCAGATTTCATTAAGTTCCGAAGAAGGAAGTTTTTCTATGAAAAAGAGAAATGTTGGAGGTGTTGCATCAGACAATGGCGCAGCTGCAAAAAAACAGGCAACATACTGTGGGCCCGGGGAAGATGTAGGAAGATGGTAGGAAGACAACATGCACCAGCCAACATGGGAAGCGTGTAAAGCAGCAAGAAGGTTCAGAAGAAAAAATTGCTAACAGCAGTGAGGGAATGAAGATTTTGCTGAAGACGAAGAAAAGCTGCTGACTGATGGTCTCATACGTGTGACTTACACCACACTGCCTCAGCACTGAGATAAACAGTTGCATAATGTCCCCTGTATATACACTGCAGCATGGGGCTTTTTTACCATGATAGATCGAAAATGCCAGAAGCTCACTGATGGACAGGGTGAATGCAAGGGAAGTGACTGAAGTGCAGCAGTAAAGGAGTAATTTACCTGCTTGATTTAAAGTACTTGAAGCATTTTATAACAGCTTAATGGTACCTCACATGGTCACTCGGATACCTGCAGTAACAGAATGGCAAGGTGTACCAAGCTTTTGCACAGAAGCTCACGCCACAGGTCTGGTCTCAGTCCAGCTCCACTGACACAACCTTTCCTCTTAAGGTGGCTAGATTGGTTGGCCTTAAAACAAACAGTTAAAATTCACCAGAATTTTGCTCTTAAAGGGATATTGGAGATGTCCAGCCAAGTGACTGATCTGTCTGCCTCACCAGAAGGACTTCGTTAAAGCATGTCCCTTATTTGCAAAGCTGTTTAAATAACAGCTTGTTGTTTTTCCCATTCAGAATGATTAGTAGGTCTCCTGTGGAGCTGATATTCCTCATATTTGGCTTCAGGTGAAGGGTGAATTTTTTCAGCCAGTCTAGGGAGAATCACCTATTTTTATATCACGCATAAGCAAGGAAATAATGTAACTTTTCCTACACTGAATTATGATCTCACTTTTTTTTTTGCCCGCACACAAATCAAGATCAGATGAACTGTGAAACCTGCACCTTGGCATGCAAATAGCAATTATTTTGGATTATGTTCACAAGTAAGTTAAAAAATCTTAGCCGGCTAATTATAAAGTTATAAACTACAGTGAACTTTTGGGCATGCTCTTGAGATACTTGACTCTAGTGATCATTAGCTCAACAAAGTAAGGCCATATTCAGACCTTGCTCCAGGGTACATTTTCCATCCACATGCCACTGGGAATGAGTATCTAACATGAGGAAAATTTTCAGATTTCAGTACAACTCAGTCTTCCAATGTCTTAACATATGGCCAAGATATAGTCAGAGCTGTAACGAAGCAAGTCCACAAAATGAATAATATCCATGTAATCTTTACTGCATTCTGTAATATACTGCAAATATTTAAATGTTCAGGAATGTCAAAGGCTTTTCAGGTTAAGCACCTGAAATATGAAACGTTCCGATCATTAATAAAACAACCTTTTTCCTCCATCTTGAATTAACACAACACTCTTTAAAAAGGGGCTTAGAAGCCAATATAGGAGAAGCTATCAGAGACTAGAATAAACTCTGCCTAAATCCTCAGCAGCCTAGAAAATTATGTGGGAGAACTAGCTGAGGGTGCCCTCAACAGAAAGCTGTCATGCAAAGCTTTATACAGAGAAAAAGAGGCAAAAATGGCAGTCTGCCAGAGACCCGTTTATTTTGAAAAGCTTTAAACATCTACATAAAGTTCTAATAAAGATTAGGTCTAAAAAATAATAAAGATCTAAACCCTCCACATATATTGCTTGCTTCTAAATTGCTTTGCTTGGGCTTTGTTCTTCTCTCCTTGAGCTTGGGACCTTTAGGGAAGGTGCTTGTATCTCCTGATATTCCTGATACAATCCCTGGATGCTATTGACACCAGCACCAAAACAGTATCTCCAAGTATGGCATTGCTACAAAGCTTTTAGAACAGGGGCCGGGCCAGTGCCGTTCAGGGGACTGGGAGGCAGGCAAGGTCTCTCCCTTTCCTGACACTGAATTCCCATTGCCCAGCTGATCCGATTTCACTCGCAGCGAAAATCTGCAGGGCCATGACCTGACAGAAGTGGAAGCTGCAGCAGAAGGTGAAGCAGAGGGCAATGAATCTCTCTCCCCTCCTTGCTGAGATACAGAACCCCCAGCCCGACAACAAACACCTCCCTCCACTTCTCCCTCACAGACGTTCAAGCAGCTCTGCTGTTTTGGCAGCTCACAGAGAAGAAAGGAGGAGCTTTGAGAAAAAGACAGGGATACAGACACAGGCAGCATGGAGCTGAGAAGCAGTAAGTGAAGCCATAGCGGTGTACAAAGGTAGAGCACATTCTTCAATAGCACCTGGTCATTTCAGTACTGTTTCTTATTGTGTACATCAAAAAAGTCAGTGCTGCAGTGGTATCACTGTGTCATTCACCCCAGCTGAATAAAAAAGTCAGTGCTACAGTGGTATCACTGTGTCATTCACCCCAGCTGAACCATCAGAGACTCCTGAGTGTTTTGGACAAAATGAGGGACGAAGGACTGCAGCCTTCAGAAGTTTAGCAAGTTAGTTGTGCTGCCTAATAGAAGCTCTCCAACTGGAGACAGACACGGGGACATCTATGGCCCTTTGAACCTCCTCCTCGTGACAACAGGTTCTGGGCATATTGCAGCAGCGTGGCTACCTACCTGCAGTGAGGGGCATCCTCTTTGCAACGTCGGACTATCGAGTCGTTTCCTGGAGGCTCAGGCGTGGTAGACATGATACTGTCGTTGCGATTTCTCAAGGTTTGCTTCTCAAAGAAACAAAACACAAGTGACAGAAAGGTTATCTGTCTTAAATGTGCTACCATTTCTAGCTTACAGGAGCACTAGCCCGCTAGCTCGCCAGCGGTACTCTGCATTGTGAAGCACACACAACGGTAAGAAAAATTGATTCTAGGAGCACAGGATGCTACTTACAAGAGCATTCATATTCATATATTCCAGTATTTTAGCAATACGCACAGCTTGTGTGCTGGCACAGTACCTTTTTCTGTGATGACATGACTGGCTGATTTACCAAACAATTTTAACGTTACCCCTGATGTGTTTCACAGCTGACATAAGAGGAAGAGGATGAAAAGTGGCATGGATGTACACTTTTATATATATATATAAATAGCAAGAATGAGGAAGAAAAATACAGATCTCCAGACAGTAAATAAGTAATCTAGTACACTGGAAACTAAACTCTGAATTGTGCTAGAGGGAAGACAATATAAGTCATCTAAATATCCAGCAGTTATTCCAAAGAAGATTCCTGGTCCAGTTAAGCTTATTACGAGTGGCAGGGAGTTTTTTTCCTGGTTATTCTTGGGTATAATTTTAATTTCCTGGGGGCAGCATTTTTCACGGTGTTCCAGAAAGATGTTTTGTTCTTTGTTATTAACACTCTGCAAGAGCACTCTCTCTGTCTGCTTGTCCTGCTGTGTCAGTGCTCACATATGGATAATGGAATATCTACCTTGGGAGATTATGGGGATACAGCAAGCAGGGAAGAAATGGTTCAGCTATGGCATGCAGAAACTTCCAACCATGATCCGCTCCCCTTTTCTCACTCACTGTTACTTACAGACAGGAAAAGCATTAGAGAACTCAAAAAAAAAAACCTCTGAAAAATTTCTTAAATAAATTACAAGGGAGCTTTTAAAGAAAATCTCTTCCTTCTAACAGTAAATGTGAAATGGAATAAGGAGACAGCGAGAGGTCATAAATACCTTTGACATATCTTTAAATAAACATAAACCAATTCTGTGATTTTGGAAAAGGCTAATAACATGCTTCTAGCAAAATGCTGGTGAAAAGGATTAAGGGAGCCTTGGACAAGGCCTCGAACGTGACCACAGCTGGGATGCTAATGAAGTGCTAATACTGGGTTGCAAAAGCTCTGAACCACATTAGGAGAGACGGTCAGAGATAGGCAAGGGTCATCTGAAGGCTCCTTACAATCTTGCTGACTTCACAGCTGCTGATGGAGTTGCTGATGGAAACAGAATTAGAGGAACTCGTGTCTGTGCGGCCATTGCTGGCATCGGCCCCATCTTCATCCTGTGCTCTGACTCCTGCCCCCACAGATGACAGAGAAAAATACAGACAGCAGGGAAAATTACGTCACATCACTTTCAATGCAGAGTCTTTCACAGATTTGAAACAACACTTGGTTTATCCTTCCATTTCAGCTGATCTTGTTTTCCTGCCCTGTAGGGAAAGGCTCCAGAGCCCCAGGAAGGGCACTGTGCGCTGCAGCTCTGGCTCCTTCCCCTTCCAGCTTCCCCACCAAGAACCAAGTTGCCACTCTGAGCAGCCTCCGACCACCTTTTCCTTTCGACTCTGTCCTGTATGTTTTCACTAGATCTGTGAGGACTATTGGACAAATTACAGAAGGATTGCTTGATTAATTTCCGTTTTAACTTTATCATCTGAACCTGGCAGACTACAATAAGGCTGGCTCACCGAATTATGATTTTTTTTTACAACAAAAATTTACAACAGCAACCAAGAGGCTTGATCCCTCAGCAGCCCCAGGCAGCACAGTGTGAATGTCTTCGTGGACCCCCTTCCTCAGCACCTCTAATTTGTATTGATAGTGCACATTACCTGATGCCAAACATAACTGGTTAACATGCAGTATCTTGCAGCAGGAACCATGTTTCCCGTCATATTTTGTACAACAGTGAGATGCTGCCACGCATAACAGATAAAGGAAGTGCTGCCTAAGATGGTGTTTGGTTCAAGAACAGTGTTCCACAAATAAGGGGAATTAAGAGTAGTTCAGACATGAGTATACAGCAACAAATTTGGTAACTTGGCAGCTGGCCGACGTGTGGGTCAACCCTCCCTCCTCCCAACCTCTGCAATGCTTTAGATTTAAAATGAATACCAAGGAACTCCTTAGATAATCACTAGATGAGCGTCTTTTCAGCTCAAAGGATTTTTCCAACAGCAAAAAGAGAAGAGTACCATGACTTTTAGTACAGGTGTTACACTGATGAATTAAAAGGTTTTGTAAACTAAAAGGAAAGTTGTGTAAACAGAAAATTTAGTTAAGCTGAGGTTGTGCTTCTGTGGAGGCATCTTTGGATGGAGAGGACATTCAGGTAGAACACTTGACTATGACATTGTTAATTAGGAGAGAAACTGTCTATTTTACAGACTTGGACTAGTTAAGAATTTCCTGGGTTGGCATATTTGTTAAAACAACTTAAAGAGATTAAGTGAATGAGACAAAGCAAAAGAAAAGAAATAAGGACATAGGCACTCTTTCTGACCTTGAAATTCGGATGCTTTGTTCATGCTGACAGGGGATTTAGCTCTTGGATTTATCTAAAAGAAAAAGGACAAAAATCAGCACAAATGCAGAGTATTTGCCACTCACTGCAAACCAGATATTTTCACTCCTATGCTGGTATATATTTGTCCTCCTTTAAACAACAGGACACAAAATTTAGAAGATAATTTTTGTGTCTAAATGCCACTGCAATGAACAAGAGTAAGCTACCAAACTACTTTTAAAAGTCTGGCCAAATGCATTGTAATTTCCAGATTCTGCTGAGGGAACAAAGAGACAAAAGGTGAAGTGGATGCCTTGGGACTGGTTTCAGGCATCTGTTAATACAACAGGCATCCTTTTGGGCTGTGCAATGTAAGAAATGCAGCTCTACTGCCATAAGTAATAATGACAGTCAGAGCTCCAAAAGGTTATGAAGGGCAGGGAGAATTCAAATGCAGATGAAAGGAAAGAGAAGCCCAAAATCCTGAATATTAGATTGTGTATTTTTTACAATTCATGAATATAGCATCAGATAATAGCTGTATGAATGCAACTAGTCAGGGAAATCATGGACCTAACTCATGCCACCCCTTACTCCTAACTGAGAGAAAATTGCCTTAATTTAATTCTAAATTAGGCAGTTAATTTTTATCTAGACTGTGTCCATTTCTTTCTATTATTCATTTCAGCTGATGTGAGCTTTTCCACCAAGGCTTCGTTCTCCACCTTCAGTTACTTGTGTGCTGGACTTCAGGCATTATGTCATTTTTTTTTCCACTACCATTAAGGAGGCAAAGAATCAATTTATTGACAACACTCCAGGAATGTGAATGAACAGCAGAAGCAAGGAGAATATACAAAATGGGGAGAAGGAGCAGAAAATGGTCTGTGAAGCCTGTTTATGTCTGCTCCTCAAGACGCAAATCACCACAGGACAAAAACTGACAGCTCACTATGGTATATAAATCTATTCTTATCTTTATAACAGCATGTTCAGAGACATGACCACAACATGTATCATGTCTCTTAGTTCTAACAGTCTCCGCACTGTATCAGTCCAGCCTCATATTAAGACACACCTGGATTCCCTTCAGATTCACCCTTCTCTTGAGTCGCACTTGATCAGGCAAGAAGAATTTGTTGTCTTCTGGAGACTCTTCAGAAGTGGATGAGTCATCTGCTTCCTGACCATTGGCTTTTGGGCTAGAAGTCCCAAAGGTCTGGGAGATAATGGTAATGGGTAGATTCCGTGGCAAGCTCTAGAGATCAGAAGAAAAAACTTCACTTCTGAGACCAGTTTGGAACAACTCCTCATGAGTTCCCTTCAGAGTAATCTGAACTTTCTGTGACTCCGGTGCTTCAGAAGTTCCTGCAGAATGTGGCCTCAGAGCCAAATTAGGGATTTAGACTGACATTTGTGAGGATTTCTGTTCACTGGGGCACATTCCTCAGAAGTATCTGTAGTTTCCACACCAGTGTAGAAATTGTCTTTCTGCATTTCTTTCCCTTCCATTTAAAATCAAGTTTAGAATGCTAGCCTTTGAGAAGCTATGTACATGACAGAGACAATTTGAACCCCACTGTACTGAAGAACTCACAACATGAACATTTAGGAGAAGGAAATTATTTTTTTCAGTTAATCCATCAAAGGAATTAGAAGAGACCCCTCCCTCTTCCACACCAAAATGTTTCTAAAAGCAAGTCTCAAAAAAAGAACTCACGTCTGTCTTCCTCAGCCCTACCTGGTCGTGAAAGTTACTGTCCTTAGAGAGCCGTCGGAGTTTGCACTCCAGGTTTACAATGCAAGCTTCTTTCCGAACCACCTCAATTCGGAGTTCGTCATTTCTCTCCTCCAGCTCTCGAATCTGCTTCCTGTATTTATCTTTTTCAATGAGACAATGGGAATACTGTGTCTGAGCCTCATCACGGGAGCGGAATGCCTGCAGTGGAGAGAAGAAACCTCTTTTGCACAGGGCGCCTGGTGTTTTTGTTTGTAAGGTGCTGGTTTTGTTTGTAAGGTGTTTGGAATGGGGATTTCAGAACTGGGAGCCATTCACCAATTAACACAGCAGTTAGGACCAGGATGTGCCACAGCGGTACCATTAAAAATTAAGATGATGATGATGGTGGTTTATTTCTAGCTCCCTCTTGGTTGGTGGCAAAATGATCCAGAGTGCAAACCGGATGACTTGACACTAATACAAAGCCTGTAATAGCTGTTGTTAAGATCTTGGTCCTGCCTGCCAGATGCTAGGCTGTGGAAACAACCCAATATTATCCTATGTTTAATTACTGTAATGCGAATGCCAACAAACAGCAATTTCTTGTAACTATTTTTTAATGGTATTTTGGGTCCAATTACCCACAGTTCCCCAAAGTAACACATAAGAGATACAGGCTTTTGGCACTAATTTTCCTCGCTGAAACGGTTAGATACCTGGTCTCGCTCCTTTTCCACCTCTTCTAGCTGTATCATCACAGTGTTCATACGGTGCTTGTACATCTCACAGTCTTTTCCTAGCGTTGAACATTTTAACTCCAAATCTTCTTTCTCTTCAAGATACTGGAAATGACACATTGTTAACTGCCACTGCTTTCAGAGGGTTTTTGGGAATTATTAGCCTGAGACATTCCATCTTTCCATCC
This sequence comes from Todiramphus chloris collaris, assembly GCA_025345505.1. Lineage (NCBI taxonomy): Eukaryota > Metazoa > Chordata > Aves > Coraciiformes > Alcedinidae > Todiramphus > Todiramphus chloris. The sequence goes on along the minus strand of JANVCC010000081.1, from coordinate 4,085,549 downwards.
TTCCATTTCTCACCTTGTCTCTCAAGTCCTCCACGTGACGAATCTCCTCTTGGAGATTAAAGATTTTGTTGACCAGCTCATGACGATCTTCAAGGGCCTCCTTACGGTCATGTTCCAGAATATCCAAAATGGCTTTGTCCGAGTCTGGCAAACTTCGCTTGTCAGCCTGAGGAAAGACATTTTTAAGAGACAGGCCAGCGAAAGAGAAAGCAGTATAGCAAGAAGGAAAGGAAGGAAGACAGGAACAAACAAGAGGAATAGAAAATGAATGTGGTATTGCAATGGGAAGGCAGGAGAAGAGATGGACATTTGTTCATATTTTAAAATAGTGTCATAAAAGATGAATAAAGGCTGTCTTCCTGTCAGGATAGTCTGATGAAGGATCTGTTTTACTGTTTTATTGTACTGGCTATAATTTGATCCATTTTGGATGCAGTGACAATTCTTCACTCCAAGCCCTGCATTCAAAACTCTTCTCTATTAATCAGGTCTCACTGAGCACAAAAATCACCCTTTGCCAAAGAGCAGGGCCTAAGAAAACATACAGGGGAATTTTTAAAGCATGCACAGGCTTTACAGGGCTGTGCTCAGAGAATATTAAACATGCCTGGAGTAGCTTGTACCACCGCTTCATTTTCTATTGTGTCCAGCAGTATTTTTTCTTTCAGATTTAAAATTAACCAGATCATCAGAGCAGATTCTAACAAACAAACTGACATCCAAAATTGACCAAAATTAAATGAAAGATGAGAAAGGCACAAAATGCAAGCAAGTAATATACATATTACTTTTAAAATTACCTGGACTAAGTTGGAGATTTCAGTGACATTTCGCTTGCCTAATTTCTGAGTATTTTTAAAGAAACTGTCTTTTTAAAATTTATTTATACTTTCAGTTAGGAAAATTTCAGTCCTATTTTTAGCTATTTCATTATTATGGCTCTGTTTCTTTAGGTGCTGTAAGACTGTTTCAATCAATAGAAGAGATTCTACATGGACCAGAACTCCTAGAACCTTCTATACTACAACCTTTTTCAACCTTGGAATTGGATTTGTATTAGAACTAAGAATCATTAGGCACTGCTAGAGGCTACAGTCATTTCTGAAATACATTCTATATTGATAACTTTTTAAGCGTCGTTTTAAAATGCCACAAGCCTTTTCCAGTAAAGTGCTAACTAAGCACTCTCACATATATCCTAACATTTGGCTAAGCTCTTCACAGAGTAACACAGTGCTAAATTTGCTGCATATCATCCTTTTTCCCTGTCTCCCCAAACAAAGGGTTGTTAGGATCCCTGTGCAAGTTACAGCACCATTCTGTAGGGCATTCTGGTAACTACTGACCACCCAAGGACAGAAACCTTTATTACCCTCTGCTTTGTTAAGACTTTTTGGCACAGCTACGACAGCTCCCTAAAACAGGGTACACAGAGCCACTGTCAGAAATTTCTGGGCTGGCTGTTTTAACACAGCTTTGTAGTTACAGACTGATGCTAAGAGCCACAGCAGGGCTGAATCATGGAGTCGAATGCTCAGCATTTAAACAGCTGCACTCTGCACCTTCAAAGAGCCAGTCTTTCATGTACAGCTTGATTTATGAGATGACAGGTTTTTTTGGTAGAACTCCTCCTCGTACATGTGTTTGTACAAGCAGCACTACAGACAGCTGGGAGCTATATGATCAACTTGCTGTTTCTCTGAACTTTGCACTTTGGCTTATTGTAGCTTTGCAGGTAGAGGTTTCACTCAACGCTTCCTTCCATTGTAACAGTGGTATTTGTTGAGTTTGAGGTGAGGAGCGGTAGCAGAGATCATGCCATCCCCTCTTGTTGATAGTTACCAGTTTCCCTGGTACATACTCAACTCCCTGTCCCTTACTGGATTCACATGGGAGCTGTCATCACCTGCTGCTTCTCTGTCCTGCTCTCACAGCCCCCTCCAGACGCTTAGATCCTGAAGGCTAGCCTCCAAGGGAGGCTGTGAGGAGATGTAGAGTATGTGACACGGCATGGGAGGAGAGTGTGAGGGTGCCTGAAGACAAGGGGTGGTCGAAGCCTGATGAATCCATCATCTGGGTAAGATGAAGCAGATGGAATTTTAAATGTAGCAATCTGCTTTTATACCTGAATGATGGACTGTAACTCCTGGATTTTAGTCTTCATCATCTCATTTTCCCGCTCCAGCTCCAGAACCTGCTCCTTTTTGGGTCGGTTTTCAATATCATTTTTCAGCTTCAAAGACTGGTTCCTCTCCAGCTTGCATTCCTCTTCCACCTTGTTCAAGCGGTGCTTCAGCTGGTCAATCTAGAGCAGCCCGTGAGCAGTGAAATGGGGGAAGAGAAAAGGAAAGAAATTATTCCTACCTCTGCTATTTACTGCTCGGAAAACACTCTCTTCCAGGTGAAAATGTACTGTCATAGGGAGAAAAAAAACAGCTTAAGCTGTGAATGCTAACAAGCTGCAGATAATTGGGTGTATGTGTGTGTGCATTGAGTGTCCACAGCTTGAACTGTTGAACTCTCAAGCAGGAGCCTGCTGTTTGCTGGCTACAACTGGTATGGGCTAGTTGCAAATTCTCATAACATATAGACTAAAAAAAAAAAAAAGTGTCCCTTCCTCAATCCTCCAATAAATAAAGGAATATGAAGTAGAAATAGCACTTAGGAGGCTGGCTGCACATGGTGCTTTTGCACATAGACTGCTGGGATTGGGAAATATATGGGCTTTGAGTTCTGGACTGGAAAGAGAGGTTCCCAAAAAGAAAAAGTGGTTTCAGACAGAAGGGGGCTTGAGAAGAAGATGATGATGATCCTGGCTGGAGGAAAGGTTTGAAAGCGGGGAAATACCCTGGAGATGAGAGAGAAACATGGAGAGAAAGGCCAGGAGATGCCCAGCGACCTTGGCCAGTAATGTCTGTGACTGGCGGCTGCAGGCAGCAGCTGCAGAGCATGAACTGACACGACTCTCTGCCCAACCATCCTGCACCAGCAGCAATCTCCCTGTGGGAACGGGATGTGGAACCCAAAAGGAGTCAGTGAGGAGGTGGGGGAGTGAGCGAACAGCTCTGAAAAAACAAAATGGGGCAAAATATCCAATAACATTGTTTCTAAACTAAACCCCGGTGTCCGGATGCACTATGAGAAGCTGTTTACTCCATCTCATCTGTGACACACACACACGAACATGAATTTTATGGCATTTGAAGCATTTCTCTGTATTTTCTAAATGGCCTCAAGCTGTTCCAGTGCTCTATGTGAGACATTTTGAATAAACCACCAGAAGCTGTAGTGCAAAACTGGATAACAGCCCCAAGATATTATTGAGCTCGAAAAGCTAAAATTATGTTTTTAGCAAACAATTATATTTTTCAAAGTTTTTTAAATGTTTTGAAGTATATGTTTTGTTAATCCATTAAAACTATGCAAATTATCTGCCATTAATACACAACACTGCAGTTGGCATTTCTGTATAGTGATGGCTCTAATCATCTGGATAAGCAAAGCAAATGAGAGCCCTACACCTTTCTACTGTCAGAGAAGATCTCATTTTGCCAGATGCCACAGGCATTCTCCACTGGTGCTCCTGATTAAAGCTTCCCAGAGCATTTATCTCACCTCTAACTGTAGGTCTCTGCTCCTTATCACAGCCATGCTCTTCTCGTCACTCAGCTGGGCATATCTCATGGCCAGATTGTAGTTCTCATCTTTCACCTTGACCAGCTCATCGTTGTAGTTGTTCCTCTCCTCCTTCATCTTGTTGTATCTCTCCTGGAAGGTCAGCAGCTCTATCTTGTTCAGTTTTAGCTGCTTTCGCTCATCCTCCAACTGTCGAGACTTAGCCAAGAGCTCACAGCGCTGCATATCTTTTGTCTTTACTTGCTGCTGAAGCTTAATGATCTCATTCATTAGGAAATGGGTAAGGCCTTCATGTCCCTCCTCCACTGAAAATGTTTGAACAGCTTGTCAATGTCTAACAAAGTAACTATACTAGGTTGGATCAGTAGAGCTGAGTGAGAAACATACGTCCCAGAACATGCACATAGGTGCAGAATATGTACAAATACACATTTCTATACCTAACGGGCAACAGTGCATATATTACACAGCACACTATTACCAGAATCACAATATACATGCAAAAGGCTTGTCCAGCTAGAATATGAAGCCTTTATATTTGTCTTGCTTCAACTGAAGTGACAGGCCTTTGGAAATAGCATAAACTTAGTAAACGAATCTGCACAAGTACAATTAATCTGAACGCTTCCAATCTGCTGTACACGTGTAGGTCATCAGAGTAATTTAGTCCACTGTTTCAATGTTTCTTCTCTGGAGATTTCTTATAATGCCTGTCATTCAATTTGTCATTCATTCAGAAAGCTGACATGCTCCCTTTCATTGTACATTACCTGTTGCCAGCACATTTTACACTGAAGGCGCCTGAAAACCTGCAGAATGCTAGTGTGAGGTTAGCTTTTATTTCCATTTCTTGCCTGAGTAATCAAACCCAGTCTTCAAGATAGTCCTTATTTCAACAGGCTTCTTTGGGATCGATTCTACTCACCATTGGGATCGATTCTACTCACCAACAATAGTGGAAAATCTCCGTGTAGGTTCTTTCCCTGTCACCAGTTTGTAGAGTTCAGGGTAGTAAAACTCTAGGCTCTCTAAGAAAACTACATAGCCCCTTTGGCCCTTGGTGTGGAGAATGTCCAGCAGTCGGCCTGAGGACAGAGGACAGAGAGAGAGGTGACCCACCAGCACTACGAGCAGCAGTACTGCGTCCCTGAAGTTAAATCTGCTTCGGATTTGTCCCCGCCGCAGCAACACGCAGCGAAAAACCCAGCTGATTAATTCAGTTCAGCTGAACTGGTAAAGCAACGCCACGTATTCTTTATGTTTGTGCTGCTTGTTATTCTGAAGGAGCGCGGGCAAACTGGTCTGTGGAACAGAAATTTCCAAAGCCCCGTTATTCAGCGCAGCCTTTCCCCGGCAGTGCTGAGCCGTGAGGATGGCAGCCCCCTCAGCGACAAATCACGAAGCACGGCAAGGCAGCTGAAAACCTGCTCTTGGAATGGCAGTGGCTGCTGCTCGTGTTAACTGAAATATTTGCCGAGGCTTTGATGGAAATACGAACCCCAAGTGCTCCAGACTGCACAGCGCTGGGAAGAGTCATTGTTATCAGAATAGCAGCAGCCAATTCCCCCCTTTACATTAAATCTCCTGTAAATGAAATATAGGTTTTCCCTTTGATAATCTGTCATTTAATACAGGCTTCCTCCAGCCTTAGCAAAAAAATACTCTTCAGAGAGGGATGCAGATGTAGCCATTCAGAGAATAATTACCTGCTCGGTTTATTTTGGAAGGCAGCATAAGTGAGTTAAGCACCTCATCCTCATCTTGCTCATCGATTACTTTGCACTGCCGTAAGTACGGAGTCAGTTTGGCTGGATTGATGTACCGGCTCAGCATGTGCCGGTTGCATTCTACGTTCTCCCACAAAGCTTCCTCCTCATCTTTCAGTGTCTCCAGGCAGTCATCCATCTTTGGCTCTCCTCCTTAACAAGGGAAACAATTGGCAAATGAACATCAAACAGGACAGTTTCTATCCTGTTACTTTTTTTGTGCTTCCATGTCACATAGGATGAGCTTAGAATCACTTCTGACTAATGCTGAATTTGCCCTATATCGAAACTGTTTGAACTGAAGTGCAGCCTGTCCACAGCTCATCTGGAAAGTGACAGTTCAGAGAAATGCTATCTTGAGTCTATGAACTATTGCTTATTGCTCTCTAGTGACGAATCTGTAGCTCAGCTAACTCCACAAAGCTCTCTTCAAGGCAGAGAATCCCTCTTCATAATAGAAGCAATGGCAAAGGACACGGTGCAATGGAAGAAAGTGCACGAACATGCAGAGCTCGGAGCAAAGACAACTTGCTGCAGGCAACTCGGGCTTTTATTTTTACCTCCTTTGTTCCTCTCAGCTGTACTGATTTGAACCTGCATTTTTGCCTGCATATATGTGATGAGCCAACACACGGAAATGACTGCACCACAAGAAGTGAACTCACCCGCATGCAGTTCCTCGTGCCTGCCTCCTGCAGCTGGGTACGGATGGACTGATGTGCGGGCACGAACGTGGGTGCCTCTGAGTTCAGGCCTTGCCTTTCTCTGAGTGAGTGGGTAAGTACGAGCGCTGTACCACCCAAGTCTGAAAATGTTCTCGACTCATGCAAATAGCATCACATGATTTCTGAGTGCTTGCTAAGCAATTTCCTGCTGACTCCTAATTTGTAACCATCTCGTTAAGAGAAGGTCACAAGGCAGGTGACAACGAGGTGAGAAAACTTGTGCAGAAATTAAGAGTACTAAAACTTTGTAAAAATCTTTCCTTCTTAATTTTGCAATAAGTGTTAACCTTTGAAACAAGTCTTATTTTTGCATTCTAGCTTTCTCGAGACCTTGTGATCCAGGTGGCACAAGGAGGATAAACTTCTATTTCAAGAGTTATTTTACACCATCAGAGACCACAATATAAGAAGAATGTGCAGTTCTTGGGTCATAGGAGATAAGAGTTGTGCTTTATGAGTCTTTGCTGGCAATCAGTAACTAAAGACCTCAAAAGCAGCATGTTTTTCTTGGACCAGTGGAGTTCTCTCCATTGTGCTATAATTTCCTCAGCTTCCAACTTTAGGAACTGCAAAGCAGCCTGTGCTACGCTGAACATCACTGGGCAAAAGCAGCTATAAAACTGCGTAGCCACAGGCTATTAACTCCTCATTTTGAAAACTACAAACAAAAGTGCTAATCTTCTAAATAATGTGTTTGTCAGTATTGTATCATAATGAAATAAAGAACAGTCCTACAAAATCATAAGCTCTTTTTTTGACGGTCTGACAAGCCTTCACATACTGTCCCAAAATCCTTGGCTGGGGTTCAGGATCTCTATGAGAAAAATTTGGATGGGTTCCTCACGCTATGGACAGGTTAGGGGGGTACTGCCAGGGGTTTTGTACTTCTCCTGTACTCCGGTAGCTCTCCCAGAGTTCTTTTCTTTGTAGTTTCACATCTTAGAAACCACTTACTTAGTAATTGCTCCACTACTTCCATGTACATTACATTACTCCAGGGACTCCTGTTAAATGGGCTGGGAGAGACAACAGTCCTCAGAGGGCAAGGAAGACCAGATCTGCTCAGTAGGATCCAGAATGATGGGGGCACGGCTGTAGTTAGGGGATAATCTCTCTGGTTTTATGAAGTCCTCACAAGCTGGATGAAATTCTTACTGAATGTCAGTATTTACATGTGGTAAAGATGACACTGCAGTAATGAGAAGTATAAAGGTAAAACAACAGAAAAAGCTTTATAAAGCAGGTATCAATGAAGGAATGCTAAAGGTGAAATAGCTTCATCTGAAGCACATATACATTCTCATGAACCTTACTCTCCACCACTTATTCAGGAAATAACTGTATCTCACTTCAAAGATGAATTTAACAAACACTACATAATTGGAAAAGCTGCACTTTTGGGAGCTGAAGGCAGCAAAGCAGAAGGTCACAGAGTACTTTAGTCATCTTACAGCCACAGCTATCTATTACATCTGAAAGAAGGTGTGTTGCAGGCCCTTTAATTTTGGGGAGCGTACCAGAAAGCTCACAGATAGACCTCAAAGTGCAAAAGAAGCACTTGCCTGAATTTCATAAAATGTGAGATATCTTCTAATCTGCTGCACTGAACCAGAAATTATTACACACTGTCAGCAGTTCCCTCAGGACATTAGTAAGGGATTTCTCCATTAAATGATTCAAAGAAGAGTTCAGTCATCAGTGCAATTCTCAACATTAATACAGTTTTTTACCTGACATTAAAAATACCTTTATCAAGCAGTCCCTCGTGTATAGGCATAATACATCCATGCTGTTATTTTGGGGACATAATGTTTAATGGGAAAGTAATACGTGTATTGCATAAGTGGCTAGGAATTTTAAAAGGAGATTTCTGGTAGAAAAAGGAAATTTAAGGAGATTTCTGGTAGAAAACTCCTGTTAAACCAGTCCGTTATCAGAGGCAAGCCCTTAAAAACAACATTGAGTGGAGTGGTCCCTCACTGCCATTTAGGAATTTCAGAATCTTCCTTTTGCTTTCTTCTTTGGATTTCCTCCTTGCCAATGTCCTACCAGAAACACAGCTAAGCTCTCTCCTGAGCTACTGGGATGTGATCACCTCTCAGGGATTACTGCTGGATAATGGGCAGCGCTCCTCTCCTTCCTAGAGCTTGAGCTGTTGCCTCTCTTGTGGTTTGGACTGGTCCAAGGGTATAATCCCCAATATATTATTCCCTGTTTCTGTCCTTTCTTCTTGTGATGACATTGCAGAAAAGTTGTTTTCACTTATAAAATTAAAAGTGTCAGTTTTAAAGTGTTTTCAAATGTGTAATCACTTATTTAATCTGATCTTTATTATCATTATCCAGTTTCTGGTTCCAACACCTCCTGAGTTGCAATCTAACACATCCAGAAGTTGTGATATGTCATGGAAATGCTACGGCATCCATTGCAAATCGCGGGTGTGAAGTCACAGACAGGACCGACTTCAACAGACATTAGCCAAAAAGAAATAAGAATCACCACAGCAGTGAAAAAATTGCTCTCCCGCTGCTCCTTTCAGTAGTTAGTATACAAAATAGCTTTTAGCTGCAGGAGATCCTAATCCAGTAATAATCTCAGTGAGTCTCATCTGTTTCAAAGTTCTCCATAGATGCAGACAAAAAAAAAAAAAGAGAATCCCTTTTTACATGAAAAGCAACACTACTCCCTTATCTCCTTTTCTCTCTTGGGGACTATCCTTCTCTTGACTGTTACACACAAATGAATCTGTGTTTGGGGTTTTTTTTTTTGGTTATTTTTTTCAACTGCACAAATCACCTTCCAGTTAAAGCTGTTCTCTGTTCTCACTCAGACTCCACACTTTCATATGTCAGTGGCACTCTCCACTGATCAAGGGAATAAAGCCTGCAGGATTCAGAACCAGGGTTTTATAAAGTGCTCATCATCAGGTCACATCTAAAGCTTCATTTTTTTTGTGATTTGTTTATCGATGGTGCAGAAATTAACCCTTCAGTCATTTAATTATTTGCATCCCCTTGCTTTTGTTAGCCTGCCAATATGGAGAAACTGCTTTGTAACAAGACTGCAAACGCAAGCTTCAGCTAAGTTTTCCAATTTCTTGACATCTCCTTTGTGAAATACGTAAAAAGGGTTTGGTCCTCATGCTGAGAAGCAAGAGGAAGTTTATTTTGGAAAAGGTGACCGATTTTGATGGTTTAGACTTCCACATTTGTCACAGATGTTCACAGACTTGGCAGTATTCAAAAAGAAACCACAACACACAAAATGTTTGTGCAAATTCTAAATGAAGAAGAACAGACGTTTACGTTAAATACTAAGTGTGTGTATATAAACCAGGAAAGGATTACATATACATTCTCACACTTTAAAGCAGAAATAAACAAATATATATATATTAAAATAGCACTCTAAAACTGTGTATATAATTATCCCCAACATTTTGAGGGAACTGTATTACATCCTCTTCCTATGCATTTCTCTAGATTTCATGGGGCAATCCCCTTTCTCCCTCAAGTTTGTATAGCACCTCACATGATAAAATATAACAACTTTTTTCTCAAAAGCTGCTGGTGTGGATATGTGCAGATTTGCAGTATCAGAGAACCACAAAACCACAAAGGGATTTAGAGCTATTTTTAATTCTAGAGAAAAGTCACCATTCAAAGTGCGATAAGGAAATGATATTCATTTGCTTAAGGACAGGAGAGGTCTATTTGCACTCCTGGCTTTCTGAAATGCTGAATACCAGCAGGTTCCAATTATGTTGCCTGCACTGCTGGATGTTCTATGGTACTGAAAACCACTTTTTAAAGGCTTAAACATTCATTAAGAAGACTAAATTTGCTCACCTATACTTGCAGATTTTTTCCATACAAGTGCCTAAATCTGTACTCCCAAAGGAGAGGAGACAGTATCTTCATCTGCCTTTAAGAATTTGCAGTTTGTATTCATTCTTTCTACCTCAGTGTTCCCACCTGAAAACAAGGCTGCTAAGAAGTAGTTTTATGACAAGGTAGGACTCATTAATTAGCACTTGGAACCACCAAGACGGGAAGGCCCTAGAAAAACATTTATTGTTAGTACAGTTTTATTACTTCAGATTTTGCAGGCCTGAGAATACTTTCTCAAGTCAGCAGCACTGTTGAATTGTCTGGATTGTATTTTTGGCTTGGGTCACAGAGACTGTATATGGAAAGAACCATTCTGTATATATGAGAACTCTCTCTCTATACAAAAGAGTCAACCAGCTTTACTGAATGCAACAGTCTCAACAAAATATAAAAGAAAAATACACAATAAGAGATACCAAAGCAATAGAAGAGCAGGAAGCTTTAAACACAAAACAGGATTATTTTCACACAACAGTATTCCGTTCAGTTGCACTGAGTCAATCTTTCTGTTACACACAATCCACAAAAAAGCTCCAAAACACTCGCAGACTTGCAAGGCTTCAGTGAGGTAAAGCTAGATCTTCAGTGAGGCCAGATGATAGCCATAGTCATAAATCCTACTCCCATTTTCTGAACAGAAGAGAGACAGAACTCCCTAACCGGTTCAAAGAGCTCTGGAAGCATATTCATCTTGCTTCTACAAGCAGAAGAGGGAAAGAAAATTCCCTTCATTTTCATAAGTATTAGCTCAACAACCAAGTGTGAGAAATGAAGAATTCTGTCATGTTCTTATTCAGTATCTCTGCTCTATGGAAGAGAAAAAAAAAAACCCCCCAAAAAAACCCCAACAAACTACATCAGAGATTTGTCTCTAATCACTATTAACTTTCCTAACAGAAGAGGGCCAGAATTAATACTACAGAAACTCTCTTTAATTATCTCTTTCTTTGCCTTTATTTACTCTCCTAAGAACAGATCCATATAAAAAGAAGGGACAATGCATACATTAAGCACAGATAGGCTATTAGTATTGTTAGTCAGTACACCCAACAGTTTGCTTAGTATCAGCTAAACCAGAAAACACCGATGCAACAAAGATGCAGAAGTTTTTCAATATTGCAGGATTAATATTGCTTAAGAGCTGAATAATCCTTGCACTGAATTCCACGTTTAGCTTTTGTCTGCTTTTGAAATTGCATATGAAATTGTATAAAATACCTACCACTTTCTGGAGGAAAAAGCCTATTTACACATTCATAATGTTGTTTTGCCCAATGAAATATTGCTGCAAAAGACCTTAAGTGAAGTCCTTCTTAGAGATCCTGTAAGGATCTCTGCTTCAGAAAAGGCTGCGATCTCTGCTTTCCCATTTTGCACTCTATCTGATGAGAATATCTAAAGTCTGCCTCTTCCTCAAGTCTGCCAGCTTTAGAACTTTGGAGGTCTTACCATCTTATCACACAGGAAGGAAGTGACTAATTTTGTCTCAATAGCAAAACGACAGCAGATTGTGCTACCTCAAACACGCAATATCCAATCAGATTGGGGGCTAGAACATACATGACCAATAATAAACAAAGAAAATGGAAAAATTCTCCTCTACAAATAGCTGAAATGATGTTTTGATGACTGTCATTTTTCTACGTGTCACTATTTTCTACACACAGTGAAGATGCTTCTAGCTCCTTCAGTAACAAACCGTCTAAGCACTACTTGGCAGAGGGGTGAAGTTAAAGGGTGGATTCATCTCACCAATTTGATTTAGGCAACTAATTTAATGAGCAATCTAGTTCCTCTCTAGCAAATTAAAAATGATTTGTTAAAAGCTTCACCCCACCAGTTTATACTTCTATCTCAGAATGCCATTTAAAGATTGGTTTCTAGTCACTACTAGTTGTTTAGGTTCCCTCTAGGGTCAATGGAAAGAGGTTTGTCTCTTCAGATGGCTATGTCTACATTGGTGATGAGATGGATGTTATTCTGTCTTCCCATATTGTTTGAGAATCTGACATCCAGATTTCAGAAACTGTTCGTATCACCATTATTAAATGATAACACATGGGAAAATAAATGAGAAATGAGGTGAGCAATGAGAGATGGGGGGAAAAAACTGAAGGGGAGAGAGAAAGATGAGATTTGGGGATGAAAAATTGTGAGGTCAAGAGAAAAGGAAATATAAAAAGGGAACAGGAAAAGAAAAAGAAAGTTAGAGAAAGAGGAACTCAACAGAATGAAAGTGAGGAGCAGAAGTGAGACAGAGATGAGAACAGGAAAGGCCTTAATAAAGGCAAAGGAAAGCAGCGTGGGGTGTAAAGCAAATGAAGGGATAAACAGGTAAGGCCTGGCCACAGTTCCTGACACATTAGAAATCAGTGTTAGTTCTGAGCATGCAAATCAAGATAATGGCACAATAATTTAAATAAATAATTTACCACAGGAATCCAGTGCATTTATTTTAAAGGATTTGCAAAGTAGCAGTGGAGAGCTGAAAGCCTGACATTTAATAAATGCTTTAATCTACGCATCCTCCATCCTGTTATGCATGTTGATGAGGAGGACAACAGAAATCACTGTGCTAACCTAGTACAAATATGTTTATACCCAGACTTTTTGTCTTGAGTGCATCATTAGCTACCAATGTGAGCATTTACTTTCAACTACTGCGTGTTAAAAGCCAAGCTCTAAAAAAGAAGCTGTCATCCTCAGGCTGCCAAGGGCTCAGGAGAATGCTGGTCTGACAAATGCTTCATAAGTCATTACTGGGTTCCAGGTTAATTTTTTCCTGAGACTGGTTTACTCTGTTTTTACAGTTGATAATGAGATTCTCACTAGAGCAGGAGGAGGAAGCACAGCTAGGGGCAAGTGCAGAGTCCTGTGTGAGCAGGAGGAGTTTGGAATTAAAAATTCAAGTTGCCCAAACGTGCAAACGGGATTGATGATTGTAGGTTAGGTCCCAGTAAACGTGCACTCACATTACAAAAACCAGCACGGTGTTTGGTACAGAGCCAGTGCTCATAAGTGATTCACACAGACTGAGCTACGTAAGAACCTGGTAAGGACGAAGATTCGTTAGCTGATATGTACATATGAAACTCACATAACCCTTGCACAGAGAGGCGGGTTCTCATCGGGTTTATTAACACTTCACTTCTATTAATACAAATCACATAAAACAGGAAAAGAGAAGGAAGTGTAGCTCTGCCATGCAAAACTGCTACTTTGTCTGTTTATTTTTTTAAATTGTCACTTTCTACAAACTCTTATGGTACCTGAGTTTAAAACAGTTTAAAAAATAGCAAACACTCAGAGAAGAACATCCGTACAGTGAGATAAGGATTCCTTGTCAGTGATAATCTCATCCCCAACCAGTCAAAGGATAATGCAGAACACGTTAGATGGGAGGACTGCACTCTAAAACTAAACTATCTCCAAAGTCAGCAACAACTGACAATAAATGTATAGGCAACAGAAAAGGTTACTCTCCAATCATGAATACTGTCAGATAATCTCACTGTAATTCACCACGGCCCAACAAAGTTTGAAAATAGTATTTCATATAGCAGGCTTTATAACGTGTCAGGAAAATAAGACAGAACCCTCTATTAGGAATCCTATTTAAGATTCCTATTAAGTTAGTCAAAATACACAAGATAGAAAGAACAAACAAAGAAGAAGCCAACTCACATAACCCTCATAGAAAGATCAACCTTAACAAACAATACTACTCCAAACACATGAAAAATAACCCACATGCAAACTGTTAGTGCATTACACCAGCAGCACGCATTGACTGTGAGGAGAGTACGATTCAATTAAATACCACACATGCACTATTCAAAGGTATAATAGCATGCCACCAGCTCTGTGAAGACTTACCCATTCATGTTTAGCTCTTAATTGCTAACAATATATTCTGTTGGATCAGTCTGTCCAGTCTCCCAAGGGTGATGACTGCTGTGATTCACATACACAGTTTGTTCACTTTATGTGAATGTGCAACTTCACGTAGATAGACCAGATACCTTAGTCCATTTTGTGACCTCTTTGTAACTATTACTTTGAAACGGGTTCTAATTGAAAGAACAGACTGCTGTCTTGTACATGCTAGTTATACTATGGCTTGAAGAATGACATATGTGCCTTATATAACAAATACCTTCAGTCTTTCCACCTCAAAGTCACTGGAAGAAGGAAGCTTCTCTTCTAGTCCCAGACTGCCATAGTCCCTGATGTTCTGCTCACTGACAAAACCCTCTACCCTTGTAAGCTTGCTCAAAGCTGCATGAACACCTCTGCCAACAGAGCACAAAACTCACAGAAGACAACTGGATGCCATTTAACAAGAAAATGCCTACAATAGATCACAAGCAACCTGGCCTAGGAAGGACAAAACCTCACCAGGAATTGGAAGGAGCTTGCTATTTTACTGCTGGAAATCAGAATTATCCTTTCACATGGAAATGGTTGTACTTATTTTATGAATAGAATTTTCCCACTCATGCTTTCTGGTCACCTCCTCTGCTTTTTGCTCCGTGTCCTCTCTCTTTTTGTACCAGTGTCACAGGACTCTGTCACGTAGCTCCGGAAACGTACACCCACCATCCTCTCTCTCAAACTTACTGTCTATATATAGCAGACAGAAAGGTGCTGGGGGCTGCCTTACTTCCCTTTTCTTCCGAACAGAGGTTGTGGGTAACTTTTAAATACGACACGATTGCAGAGGAAAGTCTTAGAGGAAGTGTTCTCATAGCTACAGAGGGCTGCGTGCTCGGGATGGGGCAGGAAAGACCTGAGGAGTATCTCAAACTAAGTCCTCCTTCCCTGCAGATAATACAGCCAAGTTTCATTAACAGTTCTATGTCACCAAAGAAGCCTCACTGTAAGGCCTGTAATTAAGATCAGGAAAGAAATCTCTGGAAAACAGAGAGACAACTCACTTTCCACCCTGCAGGAGGGCTCCTTTAAGTCACTTCTATAGCAATTTAAAGCAAAAAATTGTCCGATTCTTTACTTAACAGGACTGTACTTTATTTCTGTAAGTGGTAACCTCTCTGTGACCTTGTCTTGCTGTCTTGGAGAAGAGATAATACCAAATACTTGGTGATTCTGTATCTCCTACCTTCAAAACATTGCAAGGAGGAATTAAGCATCTTTTGTTGCTTTCTCTACAACTAAGTCCAGTGCACTGAAAATATAGAATTAATTGCTGTAAAGCTTTTATGTGGAAAATTTATCCCAGAAGAACTAACCATTGGAAGAGACTAAACTCTATCTTATCGGGAGACTCCCGCTAGCTCAGTTCACGGTTAACATATCTTTTTTGAAAAGACCCAAGAACCAAAGCACTAAAATAGCAAGAAATCTGGCCATTTGTCTTCACCCGGGTGTGGTTCTTGACAATGAGTCAACATAAGGAGAAGTATGAGAATTTTACTGAATCCTCTGCCGACTGTGGAAAGGAATATTTGTGAAAATGGCAACTGTAAAGTGATGCCAGAATTACACTCCATCTGTGAGCATCCCGTCTTTAAGCATGGGCAGCTGCTGTCAAAACACCATCTACAAACAATATCACAAAGGGAAGATTTTCAGGGCTGTATGCACCCAAATCCTGATCTTTAGGAGAAGATGTTTAACCGTACAAAGGGTGGTAACTATCTAAAAGTCAGTGGAAGTTTTATTCTCCTAACACGCCTCGAAGCATAACAGGTCCTTATGTGCTATCAGCACTAAGTGTACCTCACGGAATAAAGTGTCACAAGCTAACAGCAAAAGCATTTGCAGAATGTGCAGAAAAGCCTTTGTTTTAAATGCAGTGTTGTATTTGCCTATAAAGTAAGGTTACATGCAATATGAGCACTAGTAAATGGCTCCCACACGTGAGGATTGATTTCCCCTATTTCTCATTCCTACTCAAGGGCACAACTCGTAATTAGGGTCAGATTTTCAAGGAGCGTAGGTGGCATCTAAGCATCAAAATAAATGGCCAGATTTTTGCAAGACTTGCCTCAGAGCGCGTGATAAGATAGCGTTATGAATCACAGAGCTGCTGAGTGTTAAGCACTTTTAAAAATCGGGTCTTTCTTCCACGCTTAAATTGAAGCTGAGCTCTTTCAAAAATCTTTTCACAACTGGAGAATTCTTCAAATGCTAAGTATTGGAAAAATGGGCCTTTAAGGCTTTGAGAGGTGCTAATTTTTACATGAATAGGAAACTGCTCTATATAGCACCTATAAATCTGGCTGGCAGCAGTATTTAAGTAGTTCTGGTTCTCCAGTATTGTATAAATTCTCCAGTGGTACACACTCCACAGGGAAGGGGGCAGATGCTGCGTGTCGGTGCTTGCTTGTGTTAATTCTAACTCTTCTGAATCCACGAAATAAATATTTTGCTAGCTAACAGGTGATGGTAAACACTGCTGATGCATCAATCTCTTTTCAGCATATTGTCCCTAAGTACAATTGAGATTTTAAGAATTAGATGAAATTTTAAGCTTTGAGCCCTCTGAGACATAAGAAAGAAGGGTTCATTCTACATGACTAAAAATATTTTTCTATGAGGAATAAAAACAAAATTATTTTTCTTATGATGAAAAATTAATACCATGTAGAAACTATATGAGGTTTTAGACTCTCCTTCCACCATTATTTGCTCTATTTATCTTTTTTTTTTTCAAAGCCGATAAGTTCAGCCTTGCAGAATCTATACAGCTGACTCAGCTAACTGAGCCCAAAAACCTAACTGAGCTCATAAAAATCTATTTAAAAAAGGTCCAATGATTTTATTTTCTAATCGTAAATATGAAATTTAATTAGCATCTCATTCCTAACGAAGCCACCACGGAAGACGAGACTGAGGAATTAGGCTCAGGGATGGAACATCAAGCGTAAAACAAAACAACTGCGATGTAGGAGACAGTTTAACTCCTGCTTTCCTCCACTCAGGTTTCAAATCTTTTAAGAAGTAGGTGCTGTGTTGACATATTTCCTTCTTTGCTAGCAAGGCCCTTCTATCTTCTGTGGCAGTAATTACTCTAGCATGATACAGCATCACACGAAATCCAAAATAGCAACAGATAAGGTTCACTCTGGATTAGAAACAGAAGCAAGATAGAGCAAGCTGGATCTGAATTCAAAATCCTATTTTGTCACAAGCTACCCAAGTCAGCAAGTGTTTCAAATCCTATAAAGGCAATACACTCATCAACTGAGGAAAGAACTCGTATTACTCTCCAGGGTACTGCACACATCAGAAAGATTAAAGGAATTTTTTTTAAAAGAAGCATATAGAGAATTTAAAAAGCCTCTTTAAAACAGCCCATGTGTCCAGACTTTTCATTATTAGCACTCCTAGAATGTGTGTCCTAGGCTGACATCAGCACTGATGTTGGCACTACTGGGTGAAATTCTGGCTATTGTATGAGAGGGTTGAGTCAGTGCATTTTACCTGAGGTGAAGGCAGGGACAGGCTTTTTTCTACTGATGCTCCATGAGGTGCCTCAGCGAGGAAGCACAAAATACAGAAATTCACAGAAGAGAGGACTTGGTGAGAAGTGTGCAAGGACCATGGGAGAGCTCTGAAAGGGCTGATGTACTACAGTAACCACAAAACCATACTTTCTCCTCATACTGAAATTGTTCATAGCAAGTTAGTGTGGGAGGAAGTGTTTACAGGACCTGTCCTGAGAGTGAGTAATAATTAATAATTCCTGGATTGCTAGAAAAGCTTTTGGAGTAATGACATTCTCTAGGGTAAAAAGGGCTTGGTTACTTATAGGGGGGCAACTTTTTAATTCTGGTACACTCCCTGTTGTGACTTGAAAGCTGGAAACATCCAAGAATGCAGTCACAGCATTATAAAAGCTTGCTGCAATGTGACAAAACCAGCTCCTCTTCATTATCAGTAAGGGAAAGCAGAAGTTATACATCAAGCAATGTTCTGTGTAGTAAGGTGGGAGCAATTTGAGAACAGTGAAGCTTTCTTGGCTTCTGTCAGACTGAGTTTCTCATTGCAATCTCATGATGCTCTAAAAGTACGGGTCAGTTTTCAAGGCAGCTGCTAATGAGGACAGCAGTATTTTGATACCAGTTTTAAGGATGAGATGCTCATGCATCCGCATTGCCAAAACCAAAGGCACTGTCTACAGGTCCTGATGATCAGGTGCTGCTATACCTAGAGCACCTCACTCCATCTCGCATCTGAAAGCCTCCTAATAGAAGTGACAGACATTCTGATGGAAAGCAGCAACAAGTCTCTTTAGGAACAGCTCATTTTCTAGAGTCTGTCTTCGCTTTCCTCCTTGCATACACCAGGAAAAATGTTGGCCCTGAGAAAGCAAAAATATGTAAGGAGAACCATGTGTCCTATCCTGACCTTTTCCCTCCCCTAGAAGTAGCCCTTTCTGTCCTAGTATCCCTGACTGCTTGGGAGTAAGGAAGCTCTGAGAAGGAATACTGCTATTTCACCTTTCTACTATTCATATTCTGTCTTTTAAAATATATTTAATATATACAAAAAATAATGGTAAAAACTGTGAAAAGAGACCAATTTACCTATGTCCTGTTTTCAAAAGTGATAAAAATACACAGAAGTCTATGTTCTCATTAACAGATATGAGATAAAGGATTCAATTCTGACAACCTTTGGAGTTGAACAACTTTTAGAACTTTTAAGAAGAGTCCTCAGCCTAATCCTGGTTGCTTGTTCCTGCTGCTCAGTGCAGGGATGTGGTCCAGCAGAAATGAAAAGGATTTTTTTGTCATGGTTACATTTCAGTTGCATCAGTTTCTTCATCCAGCTCACCACATTACTCTGCAAATGCTTGTGTCAACAGGGCACAAAAGGCAGGGCAAAAGCAGCAACAAGTGGCCAAAGCCAGGTCTTCATCAGGGTGGATGCCAGATGCATAACCACAGTGGCAAAGGCTGGAGCTGCTCAGGCATTTTTGGAATGCTGTCCCACATAACTCAGTGAGTCAGCAGCTACAGTGAATCTGGATGAAAAGCAGATACTGCAACATTCAGACAGTATTTCCTAGTACTGGGCCACAAATTCAACCATTTTTCAATCACCAGGAAATAGAAGCCTTATCAGAAAAATAAAATTCATCAGAGTTTTAAATCAAAATCTGGCAAAGCTTTCATGGTAGCTGAATTGTAGTCTAATTGAGTTGAAATCTGACTTCAAAAAAAAAAAAAAAGGAAAAGGAAACAATGTCTTTTAAAAATAGAATTTTGCCTCTTGCTCTCTTCTAATAATGTTTACTCAAAATGCAAGGCCACAAATATCAAAAGTTGCTACCAATTTGATCCATCTTCACATACATCAGAACAACTATATTATTGTTGCACTATCATTCACTTGCAACAACAAGCAGCTATAAATCTAGTATTTATGATATCACTCACCCTAGGAAGGGAAAAAAAAAAAAGAATTAAACTTTTTAACTCCACAGTCTGAGGATCTGAAATGGATAATTCTGGTAAAGCACATTTAAAAAGAATAAAGCAAGTTATGTTCCTTTTGGATTCTTAGATGCAAACTTTTAGCACTTAGCCAAAAATGTTGCCATTCCTTTTCAGGACAGAATGGTCAGCTGGTGGCTCATAACCCACATTCAACCATCAGAAGGTGTTTATTCAATTCATTCTGTTTTCCTCTGGAGAAAATAAGGATTGCTGATACGGGGCACAGACAGCCACATGTCTCCTCTTGGGCTTGTGTAAGGCAAAATTCAGAGCAGAACGAATTTCTGGTCCAAGACTACAGAGTTCACTGTGTCCATGTGAGGGGTGGAGGAGGGTGGAAAGCAACCTGCCTCTAGACATGTAGGTCGTAATACAGAACTCCAGGATGTGGCACTGAACAGCCCACAGAGTCGGATGCTCTCATCTCTTTATAGTAGCTCGACACGTAGAACCAGAGGATAAATTTTGGACCACGCTGTCTGAAACAAAACACAACCTGAGCAACCTGTACCACTACAGACAGCTGTATCTGTTAAGCATTCTCCACAAGAGAAAAGAAATGGAAGAATCACCCAGATGAAAATATCTCTTTGTCAGTGAGGTTTAGAAACCTTGCTAAAGCAAAATGTCCTAGCTCTGCCTTCCCTCTTTTTTTTTTTTTTCTTTTCATTTGCTGTGCTTGATGCACTGCTTCACTTCCCCTAGGATTAAGCACAAAGTGGAGGTGACAGATACCTTCAGTTCTAAAGTACACTGTATGGAGAGAAGTTTGTTAGCTATCTTCACTCACCTGATGAAACTACCCTATATGGGATGGTAATCAAATCAGAGAGGAAGAGGAAAGGAGATATTATATAAGACAAGTGAGGCAAGTCAGACAAATCGGTCAGACTGAAGGCAGAGACAACTTGGGATGTCCTGTGAGGACTAAAATAGCAGTAACAAACCACCCTCTGTCTTTTCTCACGTTCTTTCCTCACAGTAGTTCAAATGATCTTTACTGTTCCAGCCCCTCTGTGCAGAGACTCTACTCAGATCTGTGCCGATGGCATTTGCTATTTCATAGGTTTGCATCCAGTTTCTAAGGTAATATTACCCTGCCCAAATAGCTCTGGATTGATGTGCTATTATCATGTTGTAATGATGCAATTGCAACGAGTTTACGTTTTTCTGCACTGCAGAAAATTCTACAGTGGATCAGGAGTTTGTCACTAAATTCACAGCCTTCAAAGTGGCATTCCAATTCTGACCATTTTTATCTTAGACCTAGCATTTTCCAAGTGTTCTTTGCAGGTGAAAAAACTCAGTCCTTCCTGATACCATAGTCTCACATGGCTTCTAAAATAACTATCAAAACAAACACTACTCTCCCAGGTGGGCAACCCTAGTTGTTCAGTGATTCAGTGAAAGGGTTGCTGTCAAAAGCATTTAAGCCAGCAAAACTGCCTGGATACTGCTCTCACTTGGATACAAGCAAGCCACAAAAGCACTGTTCTGTAGTGTAACACTCCAGATGAAAACGCTCAAGTTTCACTTTTCCTTCAGACCACAAGCCTTGCAGATTAAAAAACCCAACTGATTCAGTGTTTCCAGCTTTACAGGAAATGTAACACTCCTTCCCTTTTTCCTAAAAACTAAAGTAGAAGAAAAACACACTCTTTTCTGTCGTAACACACAGCAGTTTAAATATTTTTCGTGTCATACGGCATTGATACCTTTCCTGGCATAAACTGCAAAAAAAGAGAATAGAAGACAGAATGAAATTAAATCTTCTAGAATAAAACATGTTAGTCTTGGGTATTCCAGAAAAAATATGTAACTGGAAACACAGGAATTACTGAAATGATGAAACACATCCAAAATTTTCTTAAACAATTAAATATTGAGACTTATTTGGACGTGTTTAAGCAGGAACTGTGAAGGAAGACCAGCAGCATAGTAGCAGAGAAGAGCCTTACCTTAAGGTTGTGCTTGTTTGGTTTTTTTCACCAGGAGAAAATCAACTCAGTAATAGTAAAAAAGTCAGGAAAAGTTTATGGAGTTTTATATTTTCATTCCATGCGAGTCATTAGTGAAATGAGTTTGATGATCTCACTGTGTCATTATAAACTGTGAAAAACTTAGGGAATGGCAACTACCTTGACGTGGCGCTCGGGGACATGATTTAGTGTCGGACATGAGAGTGTTAGGGTGACAGCTGGACTTGATCTTAGGGCATTTTTCCAACCTAAGTGATTCCATGATTCAGAAAAAGCCAAGAAACAGAGATGCAGGCAGCAGCTGTGACTTGTTCTTGTGAAAGACTGAGATGCTCCAGTAGAATTTGGAGAGGATCCATGCAAACTTGCAACCAGGGAGGAAAGATTCCTTTAAACACAGACTTCATGCAACAGACCAGTTTGGTGAGTGAATGCTAAATGGCACTGGTATTTTAATTGAGATGTTAAAAGCAGAACCCTTCAAATGATCTGATAAATGTGATAATCTTTCAGCTCACGATTAAAGAGAAAAGATTCAATCACCAGTTGCATTGTAGTTTGGAAATAAAGTGTATTTGGAATAATCTTTAGAAAAAGAGTTGAAGCAACCTTTGTGTGTTTTACCAGTTTGCTCAGGCTTCAGTATTCACAGAGGGAAACATTTGAAAGGTTTCTTTATTGGTGTTTCAAACCTGGAGGAACTTACTTTTGCGCTCAGATGTATTAAACACGTCTGACAACCTATTAAGCACACTCATACTGATTTCAAGTGTGTCCACAGCTAGATTAGAAATGTTTATACACATATAGAGCTGTAAAAAACGAAGTGGAAACAATCCATTAACTGCTAACTATAACCATATATGTAGCGTTTGCACACAATTTTTTCTACATTCAGATGGAAGAAAATCCTTATCCCATTTCAAACAGAAACTCTGTGCTAAATTTACTTCTCAGTGCCTCAATTACAACCTGAGGAAAATTTGCTAGCAACCAGCCAGCACTCAAGAGGCCAGCCGGGATCCTTTCATGGGTTACACTGAAGCTGTATTCCTCCCCTGAACTGCAGAAAACAGGGCTATCAGACTTGAGCAAATAACAAGTATCTTTGTGTAAGGCCAAACTGGCCTCAGGGACCTGAGCAAATGTATTTGTTAATACTACGCAATGTTACCTTAAACAGACAAATTCACTGAGGCAACAATTACTACAAATAACATCACAGACGCAGCTGTATATACATTTATCCTTTCGACAAAACCACAATATTATAGCATTTCATTTGACATTTCCGACAGATTTCCAGTGAGGTTTGACAAATTTCTCTTTCCTCTTGAGTTGCTAAACAGACTCGCTGAAGTTGGCACTAGAAAGTAATGCCCCAACCAGCACTGAAGATAAAATAGGATTTGCAGGACTAAGATAGCAAGAATATTCTCTTCACTTCAGATTTAGCAGGGATAGGAGACAATGCACAACACGCTGCCAACTTTTGGTGCTATTAGTGATGCAAACACTGGCCTAGGTTGCCCAGAGAGGTCGTTGCTCTGCCACCTATGGAACCACTCCAGGTGAGGTTGGCCAGGGCTCTGAGCAATCTGCTCTAGTTTCAATGACCCCATTCTACCCCAATGACCATATCTAAGATGTCCCTGCTCCCTGCAAGGGGTTTGGACTAGATGACCTTTAAAGGTCCCTTCCAACCCAAACCATTCTATGCATCTATACTTGGCTGAGTTGTGAAGAAAACCCGTGTGTTTGCTTTTAGTTTAAAAATGTAAAAAGGCCTTACCTGTTGGTAAAATGTTAAATACATTTAACATTAGATCATTAAGATCATTAGATCATTAAGCATGTGAATTCATGGTACTCACAAACTGTCATCATTCCTAGAATCCAAATATTTGGTAGAAGATTATGACAGAAGAGAGGTGTTCAAAATCAAAGTTCAGAAAAGACCTTCATGTTTAACCAAAGTCAATGTGAAAAATTCCAGTCAATGAGGAACCCACTGCTCACAGCTGGGCCACACCATGCCGGGGTACATGGCAGATCTGCTCTTTGGTCAAATTGCACTTGAAACAGATGGCACTGTCTGCTCCTTTTGCCTGAGAAGAGCAGAAGTGAGAGGCTAATACAGGGAGAGAATACTGACTACAGAAGTCGAGAGAAAGAAGCTTTTATCACTCGTTGGATGTGTGCCACAGAGACCAATTATGTACATTTGACAGCAACCATTATAATTCCAGAGTCCTTGAACAAATTACAAGCAGAAAGGTTACCTTCCTGAAAATGTTCATTGCCATTAAATAACTGACCCAGATTAGAGGGTGAAGGCAGCACTTAAGACAGAGTTTGGGGGAAGGGAGGAGATAGAGAATCTTATTACACGCGCACCTGAGAAAACCAAATCATTTGTTCTGAAAAAGGAATTGCAGATTCACTGCAGATCCTGTATTCTCAGCAAAGAGGACAGTGCTCTGAGAATGCAAATCCTACAGACAGCTGTGACAAGACACTCAAGACAAAAATCATTTCTCCCTGGTATCAGTGGCAAAACTTGTCTAAGCTTGGTGAGGTTTATGGTTTTGCCCTTCACTTTGAAAGTCACAAGACCTGGTCCCATATTCCTTGTTCTTTTAAGTTTAGTTCACTACGGAGGCTACTTAAAAAGAAAGCTGCCACAGGGCAAGTTCCACCATCAGTTATAGAGCCTTAATGACCACATCTAAGCGAAACATTTATATTTCATGAAACATGTATTTCAATATCAAAGAGAGAGTTGAGACATCTGCTAAAAAGTGGGTAGCTTGTTCTCTTTCAACAATATAGGCATGATATTGAGAGAAATAAGGATGTCTATAAATTTTGTCCCCTGTGGGCAACGATTCCATATATCTGATTTAAGATTTCACCAAGCAACAGTATATAAACCAAGGTCACTTGTTATATCATGTTTAGATTTCTTTGGCATATCCCAGTTGTTTGGGATGCATCTTTCTCTGAAAGGTTCAAACTGCTCTAATTTTAACAGATGCACGCTGTCAGATGGTTCTCTTTTCACCCATGTTGAGTTTATTTTTTCTCTTAATTCAGAGTTAAATCTAATTGGAAGTAAATATTTGCATAAGAACAGGGAGTCAAACACATGGTTCTGAATTTCTGTTATGGGGTTGGCTGTCTCACTATAGCAATTTGCTGGGTAGGATGGAAATTTTCCAGGCTCCTTCCAGCTGAAATTTCTCCTCTGCCAGACACACAACTCAAGAAACTAGACACACACACATACAAAAAAAACTTCTGGCTCCAGGTCCCCTTGCAACTGTCACAACCCAACTTTGTCAATGCCCATTTTTAACTCAACATACAGCAAACTGTCACGATGAAAAAGAAAAAGGAGGGAAGGAGAGCGAGAGAGAAAGAAGAGATGTTGTCTCTGCCAATTTATTTCCGGGAGACATCAAGGCCTACAGAAAGAACCAGTAATGGGAGCACAGAATACTGAAAAAAACAAAGCACAAAATCATCATACAAGTTTTGCAGAATGACTAAAGGGAACACAAGTACTTTTCACATCACAAAATGAGTTGTAACAGTGTAAGAAAGAGTCATATTAGACCTGTACGCATAAAATGAACATCTCTTATTTTATCATTCTAGGCTTGTGGACTTCTCAAAGATCCAAAAGACAAAGATATTTTAATGTACCTGTTTCTGTATTCAGAAGAGAATGCTCACAGCTCAAAGGCCACAGCTTGCTAGCTCTGAATCAGAAAGGATACATTATAATTGCAAACACAAAATTTAAGCTCCTTTCACTCATAAGGAGATGGACAATTTGAGAGAGACAGACAGATCACTAGGAGAATTCGCCTACATAATAATTCTTTTATTAATTCAGCTGAGTTTAATAAGTGATCCTTATTCAGTCCCCAAAAGCCCACATCAAAACGTCCCTAGAAATAAGCCTTCAGTCTCAATAGTCCTACTTAAGAAGGTGAGGTTAAAAGGCCTCATCAAAGAAATGTACTTATTTGTCATATCTGGTTCAAAGCTTACAAACTTAAACAAGGAATAATACCAGGTATTGTCCTTGGATGCAGTTCTTAGCCATGCCTGATCTTGGACACTCACCAATATATCTGGTATAAAAGAAATGAGCTGTTTCCAGATCCTAGAAGCAAAGTTACTCCCACTGCAGCATTAGAGATGAGAACCTCTACCTCTAGGATGGGAACTCGCATAGAAATCAACAGGACGAAAACTATGCCAGCGTAAAATGAGAAGTTCTGCTGCAGGGCAGGAAGTTTAAAACTAAAGTTTAGTAAAAAGGTTTATGATCAACTAGAACTATATTCAAGGTTTTGCAAAGACATTTTGGACAGTGCTTTCCCACTTTTTCATCTACCTCAGTCCCATCCTTAAGCTCTTACTCTGCTGCAGCCTGCGTGGAGAGGAGCCTGCAAAGGGAGAGGAGCTGAGAGACTGCAACACTTCCTCCAGCTCCCCTACAGGTATCAGTGGGGATGCTAAGACAGAAGAGAGTAAGACCATTCGCATCAGTAGTTCCTCCAAATATGAATGCATCATTGAGATAAAATCAGAGAGAGAAACCTGATGGGGAGTTGTGTTATGGACTTAGGAAGGAGTGGGATGATAGAAAGAGAAAGGAAAGAATATACATAGTCAGGACGGGCTGCATTTGTGAGTGGAGAGGGAGCTATGGTGTGATACAGGTGTTAGAAAATTCTGTTTGTGAGACAGAAAGAAACAGAGAGACAGGATGACAGCAGGTTTTTTTTTTTTCACTGTGACTGACTGAATACGAGTCTGAGAATTAGAAGGAAGCTGTGCAAGTGTAAAAATCTTGTATTTTGCGATGCATCCCTAAATCTGTAAATATGCAAATCCTGCAGATGCACAAGAAAGGGACAGACAGGATAACAGCATGTGCCTGCAAGGACAATCCAGTGGGGAGGTAACACTGCTCTGCCTGCAAAATTAACTTTGCAGGGCAGCAGTGTAGGTGGTGTGCATGAGAAAGGGGATGAAGCAGGAAGTAGGAGTGCATGTGAGAAGCTAGAGGAGCAATAGGAAAGGGGAACACAAGACAGAGAAGGAACTCACAGAGGGGAAGGAGAGGAAGATAAGAACATGGGGGAGTATGTATGGTCTATTGCACAGGCAAGAAAGAGAAGGTGGAGGGAAAGGAGAGGAGTGAACAAGGGAAATATTTGTCACACAGAAAATACGCTTGATGAAAAACAGGTGTAAAAAGATGGTGAAAAAGGTAATAAGAGATACATTGGGGTTGAGAAAAAAATAAAAGAAGTGATAAGAGTAAGTTAAAAGAGAAAAAAAAAAAAAAGAAAAAGAAAAAAAGAAGAAAGACTTATTAGTTCACAGAAAGCATAAATCCCCAGCGAAGAGATGTGAAGAAAACGCTAAGGCACAACACACTATGGGGAGAATCAGAAATTCCCTGGAGACCAGTGCTGATGATCAGTCCTTTCATCTCCCTTCTCTAGATTTCCATTTCAACTCTCCAACCCAGTGCATGCTTTCTTTAAGAGCACATTTTCACCTCCAGCTACAGCCTGTTTACCTCACTGAACCCTGAACTCCAAGTGTGCGTGCGTACAAAGTACAAGGAGACCCGTTGAGGGCAAGGAAGGTGCGAACGCAATCGTTTTCAAAGAAACCTCCTCTTGAAAATGAACACAACAAAGGTGAAAGTGGAACTTGCAGCGATTCAAGCCAAGTGCCGTCCTAGGCAGCGGTGAGGTGGAGCTGATCCGGCAGCTGCTTTCCTTACCTTGAGCGCTCATGAGTGACCGGGCTGTCTCGCCGCAGCTGCTGCAGGCTGGAACTCTCTAAGTTGCCTCCATGCAATTGTCCGTGCCGGTCCAGTCGTCCTGGAGAGGTTATTTGTGCTCTGCAGCTGTTGAAAAGTACAGGGAACACAAGGAGCGAAACACGCCCTGGCCCCTAAAGTGCTGGAAGTTTAGGGAGAATCAGGGCTGAAGGAAGCAAGTGCACCGGTGTCAGAATGAGCAAAGAGCGACACAGAAAGTAAGAAAAAGTGTGTCAGAGGCTGGGAGGGGCGGAGAAGGAAAATGCAAAGATCTGACAGGAAACCAGACTATAAATCTGCTTAGGGTTTTAAAAAAAACACATTTCTGCACCCCAGCGATACAGCCTGTTTGCAAATGACTCTGCACGCAGGCGACAGCGGAGCCCTCAAGCACCGCTGCAAGCGAAGGCAGAGGCTGTGCTGCCCCTTCCCCGGGAAGGATGGTCCTCCCTTCTGGATCTCCAGGCTTCTGATGTGTGCTTCACTCCGGTAAAAATGCCATGCTGAACGCCAGCCTTAGTGGTGCTGTGCCTCTCCAAGCACAGAGCAGGAGCCCCTGCTTGTCCGTGCACACTCTGGCTAGGAAGTGAGCAGGAAAGAAAAAAAAAACACAAAAGAACTGAACAAAACAGAGTTTTGAGAAAGACGGTTCCAGGCAGGAGTTCTGGGTTTCCCCAAGGTTTTCAAAGGCTTTTCAGGGAAGCATCTATTTTATTGGCAGCTGCTTTTGCTAAAAGGTAGTCAACAAGGTTTACCTTATTCAAGCTTTAGATTATTTTACAGTTGAATGATACTTGAAACAGTGTATTTTCCAAAGGGAGTCTCTGCTGACATCAAGAAGCCGCAGCATCTTGTATTGCTTTCGTGCTGGATGCCAGGCTTAAGGCCACACGTGCAAATCCAGCCACTGCTGGGTCTCGTGAGGACATTTACCTGCTAGGCTGCAACTAAGAGCAAAGGCAGCCTGCAACAGGCAAACCAACAAGAGCAAAGTCAGTCAGTCCTCTCCCTTATGGTTCTTCCAGTCCTGCAGGACCAGGAGTCAGCACCCTTGCTTGAAATGTCCTTCAGAGCTGCTGCCGTCTCACTGAGGGGTCCTCAGGCTGAATCACTTGCACGATGTGCTGGTTCTTGTTCTGTTACTGGCTACTTGATCTCCAGGGGAAAACAAGGCACAGATACTTCTCTGCTCCCACTGCTCCCTGGGCTTCACCCTTGGCACTGAGCACACACACAAAAGTGAAGTCCCATATATATGTGCATGGATATGTTTTGATCTTGTAAGGGAAACTAACAGAATAGAAGTAGAAACACTAGGAATAAGTGACTTATGATACATAATTTAGGAATGTGGGAAGGGAAAAAGCATGATAATATCAACGGAGTGAGAGAATGAGAAAGGAAAAAACAGTTGTTAGAGAATAAAGGAAAACACAACCAATGGAAAGTAAGTATAAAAGTACAGTGGAAAAACTATCAAAGGACACAGCAGCAGCAAAGACAATAGAATGGAGGAAGTGAGATGATAAAGTGAAAAGAAGAAATGTAAAGGAGAAAATACGTGGCTCAAAGCATTCTTACCAAACCAAAAACCTCAACCTCATGAAAATCTTGAGGGAGCAGAATATATTCCAGGCAGCAAAATGTGTGGGGCAGCTCTGCTCTAGTTCACCCTTATTGTTCCTCTAATTTCATCTGTTTGCACCCGTAGCTGGGCTGGTGAGGGCTTAAGTTTAGCTATAAGGATGGTATTGAAGGGGATTCTGGAAGGGTTTCCAGTTCTCTAAATCAAAAGCTCAAAGACCAAGGAAGGCAGGAATTTCTGTCTCCCATGGAGGAATAGCAGAACATGCTATGCACCTACCATTTTTTTTTCCAGTGAGGACTACACCGTTACATGTTACTTATGTTCCCATGCAACTTTACCAAAATCCACCTTACAACAAACTCATGAGCTGCATGTGACAAGGTACAGGAAAGCTTCCTACTTTTAGCAGCCAAAAATCTACCCACGTGACAACTGCACGTATGAGGTTCTGCAGTGTCTGACTGGGGGAAAGCCAATGATGCCTTGGAGAAAAACTGTGAAATATGGCTAGAAGAATCGTGGCCTATAATTATTCCATCAAAGCCAATACAAGTTATTTCTGAGCCAAGCCTTCTACTGCTTTCACAGAGGAAGCTGATTTGTGCATGCAACAGAGGAACCATTTTGAGTACAACCAGAGAAAACAACTTTGCTGGCAGGAGGCTTTGTGGCTTCACTTTGATTTAAAACCCACAGATCTTCCACATACAGTTCCTAACCTGACAGGAAAAACATGCTAGAACTTCGAGTCAAGACTCCCCAACTCTCATTACAGCTTTCTCTGTCTGTCCTCGATTTCTGCAGCAAATAGGCTATCGCACAGTAGACCACAAAACTGAACTCCAAAACCAAGCAAGGTGTTAGATACCATTTCTTCCTCTTTCTGCTTTTGTTAGGCTTTATTTTGCAGATTACAAACAGCTTTCAAAAAGTACAGTAACTTTTAAAGAAGATCCCACCTTTACCTGAGCCTGAAGCGATGCCCTCGAGATGAAGCAACTGTCCAGTGGAGCCTGAGCAGTTTTAAGGAATCTATCACTGAAACTCAAAGGACCTAAAATTCTCCTAATCATAAAGACTTCACTGGCAAACTGACATTATCTCAGCAGGATCCAGCCATCAATCACAAAGCCACATGTAACCGTGTATCAGCTTTCTTTTACAAGAATTTACAATCTTAATCCAAGCTTTCAGTTTTCAAAAATACTCTCAAGCTATAAATGTCTCAAGTTATAAAAATATTATGGTTGAGGTTACAGTTCTACAGGCTGGTAGACTGAAGTGATGCGTTTCACACAATGTAAGTAGAGAAAATAATTATCTTCTGTTAGGCAACCAGAAAATTCAAGAAAATCCCCTCAGGGAAGCAGGAGATACCTCTCTCTCTCTCTCTCTCTCATTTTTTCATATCCCCTCACATGAAAGTCACCTGGCAAGACACACCTGGTATGTTTGCTGTCTCCTTCTTCCAAAGAGACTTCAGAAGAGAAAAGCATTTTTAATTCCTTTCAATTGCTCTAATTCTGCATGATTTGAGCCCCGATGGTAAAACCTGAATTACAAGTGTACCTTAAGGCCTTTGATGGTGCTGTTCCTTCCCTTCCTCCAGGCTTTTATTTTGGGATTCTTGAATAAAAAAGCCAGCAAAATTTCAAGGTTATTTTACTATTCTTTCAGGGTGATCAAACAGGGGAGAAGACTTAGCATCTTAGCTATTCCTCCACATTGCTGCTGGCCAATAACACTGTTATTGGGCTCTATAGTTTATCTTCCTGTCTGTCCCAGAGGAATTATGTACAATTTCTTTATCCAGTGTAAGGTTCTCCTCATACACCATGAATTCCTATAGAATGTCCTTTTACAGAGTGAATTCATCAGGACTCAGAAGGGCAGGACATAACTCAGAAATGAAGAGGCTAGACAACTTTAAATAGTTTCAGATTGAAAAGCTAAAAAAGAACCCCAAAAAACCAAAACCCAAAAAAACCCCAACCAAAAAATCAGCATTTGGAATCAAAGAAACACCAAAGTGTCCAGCTCTTAATGTCCTTTTCTTCTATTCCCTTCTTCTCCCAAAAGAGCCATCCCAGCCCATGAGGAGACTGCCCTTGACTCCTTATCACCATAACAGTCTTGAAAATCCCTGGATACCAGAAAGGCATTTCACAAACTAGTGATTTGAGAACTAATATATTGCATTTCTCCTGCATGCCTGAGCACAGTAGCACTGTATATATTGTTAACACAACCCCTCCAACATTTCAGAGCAAAGACAGAGAAGTATTAAATATTTTCCACGTTTTACATATTTTATATTATCAGCCTTGCTCAACTATCCTTAGAGACTATCACTCTTACTTATAGATGTTCACAATTTATCATTTTTCTCTGGAGATCTGACTTCCAGAACAGAAGTATTTCCCTATTCAATTCACCAGCCTGTGAATAAGCAGCTGTTAGTGCTCATCTGCCTTTTCTAGGCATTAACATCAAAAATGCCCCTTGATCTTAAAAAGTGACACACAGCAGGGTTTCTTTAACACCTTTGGGGGTAATGGTTTAAATCCAGTAGGAAAATGCTCTCATCTATAGGTTTATGATACACATTTAAACAGTGTTTCAATTGCCTGAACTATGAAATAAGATGACAGCCAAACATATATCAGTGGGGAACAGATAGCATAAAATTCTCTCTTTCATTTGACAGTGTCGGGGCTTACGTATTTTTGCACAAAATGCACAGTCTCTGTCGAGTTCGATAGTATTATGGGATTTATCTGTCTGTGTCAGCTGTTAGCATATTCACCCTCCTTTTTATGGACAAGTTAGGTTCAAATCCATTCCAGAAGCTGGGTTCACAACCCACAGCACAGCGGAGAGTGCCTTGCCAAAAGACCTGCCCTCCACTGAAGCGAAGAACTCAGATCTGTTCTGCCTCTTCTTGGGGCCAAAGGGAAGGAAGCTCCAGAGTCTGTGACGCTCTTTTCTCATATATTATTCATCAAAACTGGGTATGAGCCATAGCTCAGGTCCTTATGCTGTTCTTTATGCTCTTAATTATATGTCCATAGGGCTTAAAATCCGAGGATTTTTAAACTTCCTACACAAATAATTTAGTTTCACGTCAAGCAATAAGTTAGGTATTCATATCCACACTTAACAGATAATGAGACAAAATATTGGGGAGATAAGAAAGGAATATTTATTCCCACTTAAAAGTGATAAAAATGCTTTTTTTCCCCAGGTGGTTTATTTTAAAAAAAACCAATTGCATGGACTATTTAAAAAAAAACTGTCAAAATTTTAAAAAATCAATGCAAACACAACATTTTTTGATAAAATAAAGTGTGACAGGAAGTAATCTAATCACTATTATTGCAAAAAACTCCAACAGAGTTCAGATAATTGTCACTGAAAAATACACTAAATAAATAATTTTAGTTCAACAACTTTAGGGGTTTTTTTCCTAAATAAATTAATCAGTCCCATATCTCATTGTCTGCTTAAAACACTAGGTCATATTTCCCCAATTATGCAATAGGAGCATTGTCAATATGTGTTTCGATTATTAGACTGTGAAGGATTTAACATATCTGGAATCTGAAAGATGATCTATCAAACCTGAAATTTAGTAGATGCAAGTTACTTATTCGTGCTTGTTTTAAACTGGATGGTTCCCTGTCTTCTTTATAGGTCAACATTTATTCTAATTAAAAATGTATGCATATTTTTAATAGAGACAAATTGAAAACAACTGCAGAGTTTTAATGGCTTGGATTCTTCAACATTTTCTCCCCTTTTTATTCAATATAACTTCTTTAAAAGGTCACAAGGAGGAAAATTCATGCTAAATGCTATGCTCAGAGAGGCAATATACCTCACAGAAAAAAAAATATCATTAGGGTTAATTAATAATATAAATGATGCAATAGCTAAAACAAGTTATATATTAATTCATGTTGTAGGAGAACACTTTGTATAGCTTAGATATCCAGAGAACACAGCACAGACCTGGAAGTTAAGGACTTTTTAACTCCAATTACAGGTCTTATACAGACAACACCCTCTGTCCTTCACATAACCTAAGAATGCTTCACTTTCCTTATGTGTAAAAAGAACCGTGACATCTTTGAACTTGAAACTGTTATATAAATGAGATGTGTCAAAAGCAGAACATCAAACCCCATGTGAGCATATCGTATGTAAATGTTATGAAAACAAGAATTACTATATTGAGTCAAACCAACTATCCATCTCTGCCAGAGAACAGAAACTGTATCTTCCCAAAGTTGGAAGTTGAATCCATCCTCTCTCTTGCAAAGAAATCACTGCAGAACATGAGTTGGTTCGTTACAGAGCAGACATGGATAAGGTTATGAAAGAGGAATTTGCCAAAAAAGAACTTGGGCTAAGTCAGTAATTTAATGGAAAACTTTGCAGAGACCAGAGGCCAGACTGAGATATTACCATGTTGCTGTGCCTTATTTCCCCTTATTGTTTCTTCAAAATAGAACAAGGTTCAGCTAACATCATATGCACAGGTATTTTGCCAAAACAGCAATGATCATTTTTGAAAGCAGAGGTTCCAGAGGCAGGTTATGAACCCACAACGTGTTCCAAGCAAGAGACAGGAATGCCTACTGAAGCAGGAGCAGTGTAGCACTGGAAAAGACGGCAGAAGCAGCAGGTACTGGTTTTTAACATCCTGTTAGACCCAACTGGCCTGCATGGCTTACAGCACAGCCTTGAGCTTATAAAAATCTTGATGTTATACTTGATCAGTATGCGTGATTTCTCTATGACTTGTTACTTAAAAATTATTTTTTCATCTTTGGAAGTATTTGTCCTTCCAAGCTCTCATGTTCATTTTCCTTTTAGCTGTGTAGTTCCCAAGGGAAGGATGCTAAGCATTCTTGTAGAAGGGCTCTTAAAATGCATACAAATAGTGGTCATATATCACTGAAGATTTTTCACATGTGAGATTAAACATAGCCATAAAACTATATGACTGCTATTTATTGATCCATAAATGAATATCTGGTTTTGAATTTTTAATATTTCTCTTTGAAAGAATGGTAGAGATATCTGAAAGCTATGCTTTCTCACTGTGTGACAACTCAGTGTTAGAATATTAAATACATTTACATCTATATATAGGACCTTCCATTTCACTTCATTCCAATAGTCATATACCCGCACACATTACAGGCCATAAACTTTGCAATAAACAGTAATTCACTTGTCACTCATGGAGTTACTTCTGATTCACCCAATGTCATAGGATGCATAGAATCATACAATTATAGCCTGGTTTGGGTGGGAAGGGACCTTTAATGGCCACCTAGCCCAAACCCCTGCAGTAAGCAGGGACATCTGCAACTGAGGCAGGTTCCTCAGAGCCACGTCCAGCTTGACCTAGAATGTTTCCAGGGATGGGGAGATACCACATATCAAAATAAGTAATGGAAATGAAATCAATTTAAGCATACACAGACTGAGTCTAGGTTTTGGTCTGTAGAACCAAATTGCCACGATTGTAATAATTTCTTAACTTTATTCCATTAATAGCTAATGATCTGTAATAAAACTGAATTCTGATTTTACGAGACATTGCACTAATTACCTGGTTCAATGTGTAAATTACCTGATTCTTATTTCAAACACAGGAGACAAGTGCTGAGCTTACTGACCCCCAGTCACTCATAGAAGTATGCCTATGCTATAGTTTGTATCTGGGAGGGAAAGAACATAGAGGTGGACACTGTCCCTTCACGTAAGAGTTTAATCTGAAAAAAAAGAGAAAGTTGTCTAAAATTTACAGCACTGCACAATGTCCTCTAAGATTCTAAGAAGTTTTGTCTAAAACAAAGGAACAACATCGTGTATTTCTAAAAAGACATCAAATTATGCATTTCTCTTATTTTAGCTCCTCAAAATATGATGAAGTGCTTTTGAAATTTTTAGGCTTAAACTTCCAGTGAGTAAAATATGTAAATTGTAAGAAACCCCAGTGACTCCTAAATTGGACTTTAGGTTAGACAAAGAAACAATAATCTTAAAAGTATTGACAGAAAGAGGCAACTACCATTTAATGTTAGGATTTAGGGAATTATATATTCTGCTTGCAACTCCTGCATCAAATTCTTATCCTTACATAATGAAACAAACTATCTTCTATATTTGATCATGAATCTGTTGAGCTCTTTCTCTACTCCAATATAATTGAGGAATTTAACTGTTACTCACACTAATCCCGAGGATTTATTTACAATTAAATAGTTCTTTCTCAGAATATACCACTATACAGTCTTTTACTAATTACATACCTGTTGTTGGAGAGTTGCCTTTGTTTCTTCTAAACAGGAGTCATGCGTGTCCTATACCCCAGGTCGCTCTGTTTCCCTGATTGTGAAAAATGAATGAGTGCGTGGGAGTGTATTTGCTTTCACTGTTTTTAACAGCTCACTAATAGATGATTCGAGTCTTTTTTTTTAGCATCATCCACTTAAGAAACAAGACTGAAAAATTCCTTCAAGAATGGTCAGTAATCCATTTCTAGCTGTGCTGCCTTCCCAAGGAAATAGCCAAGTGTTTGAACAATACTATGGTTTGTGTCTTGAGAGACTAATAAATTGATGACAGGTTGTCATGAAGGCTGAGAGCTAAGGTACTCAGAAAAACTATCAGTCTTACACTGACACATTACAGAATTGGTTTCTTAGTAAGCGTTCTCTGAAATCTTTGTCCTGTATTGTTTTACAGAGGCTGATTCTGGTGACTGCTAGATGTAAGATGCTGATAAAATGTTGGAAGGAGGAGTTAAAACAGAATTCTGATTTTTCTCTGGCTTTTATTTTAGAAATTGTTTTTTTATATAAAAAAAATTATTTAAGTACATTCTTAAATTACATACATGCTACTTCCAATACAGGAATGAATTAAAAAGTAAATAAAAAGGGAAAAAAACAGGTGGGTGCCTGAGGCAATTAAACCGAACTGGTTTTGTGCATGTGATTAGGGATTAAGGTCCAGGAGAGATTAAGCACCTCAGGGTCTGGTTTCAGGAAGCTCAATGCTACAGAAAAACATGAAATCCTCTCCTTGCTCTTTGGCAATGTGCAGGCAAGAGGAGTGGGAAGGGTAAAATGGGAAGGAAACGAAAAGGTTTGCATTTCTAAGAGGCTGGAAACCTTTACACTCACGCTATCTTTAGGTGTGCCTGCCAGAGGTGTGAATAAGAGAGACAGCAGAACTGCGACCAGGTCC
Organism: Todiramphus chloris collaris; assembly: GCA_025345505.1. Taxonomy (NCBI): domain Eukaryota; kingdom Metazoa; phylum Chordata; class Aves; order Coraciiformes; family Alcedinidae; genus Todiramphus; species Todiramphus chloris. Next base: position 4,049,378 of record JANVCC010000081.1, on the reverse strand, counting down.
TGAAACTGAAACAAACTACCACACAAATCCTGTACAGGCATCGGCAGATGCCCTCCGTTGAGACCCCTGAAACAACCCGGGGTTTAGTATATGGCCATATCTGAGTCCAGAGCTGCCCAGCAGGATATTTCTGGTCATCTCTTTAATGTGTGACTGGAGTTCTTGAACATATGCAGCTTAGTTAAAATTACTACTCACTGGAGAATTCCTATACGCTTAAAAAAGTTGCATATTTACTTTCAGGTGTGATGTAGTACAAGCAAAATTAACTTTGGTAAATAATATCCTACTGTAATAGTGAGCATACATTACATACTCTCTGCACAAAGAGTTAACCCCACACATAACAGTAACAAAGAGACAGACTGCAATTTTGTGGAATCTAGTGGGTGGGTAGGTAATCCTCTATATATAAAAGGGGTATAACCCCTTTTCATTTACTTTTTTAATACAGAAGGTCTAGAAAATGTTTCACATTTGGACACAGACTGTATGGAAATACAAGCAAAGTAACTAGGTGATAATGTACTAAACAGGCAGGATTTGGAGACAAGAGAGGAGTAGTGAAGATGGGTACCTAAGTTTCAGAAAATAACTCTTTGCAAAGATAAATATTTGTACAAGCCTTTGGTAGCCAGCTATAGCTCTCCATAGTAATGTATAGGCAAGGAAGCAAAAATCCTAATGGAGAAGGAAGGGTAGTGCAATTGTCTTAGAAATATTTCATACACAGAGAACATTCTTCGGGTCCAAAAATTGTACAGCAGTCACTGGCCTGAGATCTGCATGAGAAATACTCTAGTACTTGATTGCTTCATAGAGAAGAATCGAGACAACAGCAAGGAAGAAGAGAAAGCTCTAAATATGGAATCTGCAGGGAGTCAAAAAATCACACATGAATATTGCACTTGAGCTGCTGAAAGTGAAAGGGCAGAGAAACGGAAACTTGGACACAGAGTGTTGGTGGTCTGGGCTGCTGAGCAGCTGTGGAAGAATCATGAATGATGAAAGTACAAACATGCAGACAAGGGGGAAGATTTTGTACCAGACCACAAATTAGTTTACATTTCTAAAGACAGTGGTAGTGTTTTGATTTCAGCAAAAACTAAGAACTAGACATTTACTATAAATAGTCCTGTAGACTTCCCTAAGCCTTTCATCTGAGGTTCTCAACAGTTACTATTTTTCCCGAAGAAAGAAGCTCAGTAATATTGACCTACACAAAAAACAGGACTTGAAATTGTACAGAACAGACACAGACATTCTCACTACAGGCAACAAGAAGTGCCCTCGTAAGACACAGAACAACTTGATCCTTATTACACTAAAATCGAGGTCCAACCTTTTTTCCATATGGGAAACTAGCATGAGTGCCTGAGGTGTAAGACACAAACCGTGTATGGTAGTGAGTAAATAAAGGCCTAGTAAATATGAGTTAACAAGAAAGAAAAAGTGAGGAGAAAGATTAAGGTGATGATACGATACTTTCAGCAGAGGCTTTCACTTTGCTGAGTCTAGTCTAAACTGACAGCCCTGGCTGGAAGCTAAAACTCAAGTGTTCAGAGAAGTGGAGAAGGAGAGCTCACTTTTCTGCTGAGTTGAAAAGTGTCACTTTTCATTTTGCTTTTATAGTTGCTGGAGACCATTACTGCTCACCCCATATTGGCTTTCCCTGCCCTGCAGAAAGTAAATGACATCTGAGAATGCAGTAACTGTGTGGTTTATCAGCCCATTGCGTGGTACCCCTACAAAACTACTGCAAGCTTCTCTGTAACATTTTAGCTTTCTATCACTTGGATCAATCAGTGTACAAGGCACAGTTACTTTTGTTTATATAAATCTCAACAATTAGGAAGCAAGAACACAATGTCTTCTATGACAAGCCTAGAGGAAAGAGTGATCATCACCGGAGACCTTGTAGGAACTTGCTGTCCTTGTAGAAAAGAGAGTTGACCTTGAAGAGAGGAGGGGTGACAGGGAGAAGTATCAGAATGTGTAGTAGAATGCATACTGGGAATAGACATTGGGCAAATCTTATTTCTGGAATGAGACACATACATCCCTTTTAGCTGAATTCAGAATGTCTCCATATGCTGTCAGGGGGGTAAAGGTAATGCAGTAAGGAACATTTCTTTCTGGCACGACCCTGAGAGCAGAGAAAGGAGCACTGCAAAGGCCAAGGGCTTCTTTTTGATTAGAGAATTTAGATTAACCTACTGTGAGACTTTTGATGGAGGAGACACCTTTAGGTGTGACAGCACCTTGCTTTTTTCCTAATGAACACTCAGCACTCCTGAGGAAGGGAAAATAAGGAAAAGGCAGCACCCAGCTACGCTACTGGAATGGTCAGAGGCAAAGGGTAATTAATGGTGCAAAAGAGAGTAAGAGAAAATAAGAATAAGCATTGTCTGTAGGTTCAGTGATTGGATGATAACAGGGTTGTAAAGAAAGAGATTATAGGACCAATGCAGAAACACTGCCTGCTGCTCTGCAGCTATCTGTAATTGAGGTAGCTGGCAATTGTCCCTGAAAAAAGTGCACTATTATAATTAAGGAAGAAGACTTAAGATAAAGTTAGCATTCTGGGTCTCAGTTCTGCAAAGTCTCATGTAGGTTTTTACTCTTCCATGCTGTGACCAGTCCTACTGAAGTACTAGTGCATAAAATTAAGGCCATTAATAAGTCTCTGCAGGACCAGGATCAAGGTTTGTATTTTAAATCCTATGTTAATCTGAGGAAGTGGTTTAGTGAGAAAGACATTAGAATAAAGTAGCCTGCAAAGCATAATCCATAAATTTGAAGATCCTAGAACCTACACAAGTTGTGCTATTCATTGGTCTTCCCCAAAGGAATGATTGCTGCAGCAAAGGGCTGCAAATATGACCAAGAAGAAAAGTGTTTGCATACATATAAATCCAGACTATATTTTATTGCCTTTGTATAGCATATCCATATTTATATTAATATGGGTGGAGGGTTTTCAGATGAAAGGTAAAAGTAAGATTCCTTCCATGGTGTGCTTGTACAACTGTTTTCACTGCCTCAGTCAAGCTGGGTGAATCCCCCTGCATACTAGGCACCTTCCATTGCCTCCATATGGATGCAGAGCAGGTCACCTCATAGAATAGCTTTTTATTCAGACAGCTAAAGACTTCAAATACACAAAAAGCACTAAAAATAAACCCCAGAAAATGTAAATGGAGTAGTTCGAGAGTATATAAATTCAAGAGCTAGAAGAGTCAGAATCAAAAGTGAACTTTCAGGCTCTGTATAAATTGAAAGGTGGATTGAAATATATTTCTGCTAATTTCTTTTGTGCTTGCTTTAGAATAAGTTATTATACTTGCCACTTTTTGAGATTTTTTTCTTTTTTCCTCCTCTCCAACTGCCCTGTTCTTTTCCTTGTTCCTGCATGACAAGAGACAATTCCATTCTCTAGTTCCTATGCAAAATCATACGAGACATTTGGAATTATTTAAGATAATTTTGCCTTACCAGGTCCTTAATTTCTTTCCAATGCTGATTTAAGAGAGCAGGCAGTGACGAGAAAACACGAAACCAGAGAATGTATACACTTTATAATTTCACACCTCTTATTGCTGTATATGCCCAGTCACTTGTGGCATTTGCTGCCCCTGATTATTCTTCCCACAACCCAGCAGCACAACTGCCTCAGCTGCTTTGTTATCACTTGCCTCTTTCTACGACCTGCACATGTGCTTCACAGTTTGGGCTCCGAGAGCTGGCAGCAGCTCTCCTTTTGCAAGGGAAACACTGGTGTAATCCCCAGCACAAGCCCCTCAGCTCTTACACACACCTGATATGTCAGCTCTATCTGCCAATGCGATGAGAAACAAAATGTCTCTGGGAGAGGAGTTGTTTCTATATCACACGCAAGTGAAAGCAAACACAAGCTTACATTCCCTCTCTCCCCACCTCAGTGGTCACCCCCCCAGCCCCAGCTGGGTGTGACAGCTATACTGTGCTCTGCTATTTCAAAGACTTCATTACTTCTCCAAAATATGTTGCAGCACATTTACCAATGCACTGTGAAGTATTATAAATAATTAAAACTAAACCATTCATGTCAGAAATAAATGAACAAGGCTCATTTTGCAATGGAGCAGCTCAGATTTCTTTTTATCGCGTTCATTTGGAGCATCTGTTAATTCACAAAACCCAGCAGTCCACACAGAGTGGCTCTCCCAAACGGTAGTGAAAGCTGGTGAGGTTCTGTCTTCTCTTCAGGCCCATAATAAAAAAAAAAAAGTTCACTTTGGGTCGATAAAAACCATACAAAATACAGAAAATTAACAACCAGCTACTTCTGGATTTCACATTCTGTGTTCTCCAAATGTCTGCTCTTTGGAATGTCTTTTTTTAAGCACCTTATTTGTATTTGCATTTGCACAGGGGTACAAAATATGCAGAATCACACTCCAGTGAGAAACAAATTTAACTACAGCTATGGCTAATACCTACACCTTGAGAGACTGGCGTTCTCCTGGCTGCTCCCTAATTTCCAGTGTGCTTGTTTGTGAGCATCACAAATAGCAGCATTTCTTTTTGAAGTTTTAGTTTCACAAGGTGAGGATTTCTTTTGGGGGTCTAGGTTATGGGAGTGGTGATCAGACATTCTTCCCTCATTGCTGTGCTATCGTCATGCTCTGTATCCTTAATATTTCACAAGAAATTTGTGATCAAATACAGGAGAGGATAATTAAGTGCTCATCTCAGAACTACTGCTAGTAATACAAAGCCATACTGTCAAAAAAACCCTGCTTTATGGCTTCATCTCATTTTTCAAGTGATTCTGAGTGGAGGTATATGCAAACCTATAGCCAAATTCCCATATTAAACACTGAAACAATTACTCAAAATTTAATAAAATCATTATGAGCTCAAAAACTCTATTTAAAACTCTTTTAGAACAAATATACATGTACCTGTGGCAAAACAAAATCTTGGAATAACCCTTCCAATTCCATTCCTTTCATCACAAATCCAGGTTTCTCTTTAATGTTCCCTGCCTGACAGCAATGACTCCTATAACACAAAGAGCTCGTTCTTCCTTTCTTTGCTGGAAGAACACCCTAGAACCATGAGAGAGCAGAATGATCACCTCTCTTAAGTGTCTTTTTTTATCATTCCACCAAAAATTTCTAAATTCTATGCATGTATTTTAATGCTATGATTAAATGAAGTCCTACTACTCCAATATTAATTATCCTACAAAGTTTTGCAACTACAGCAGAGTTATCTTTGGTAAAATTTCATAGGTTTATTGATTGTGTGTCAATATTTTAATCACAAACGGTTTTACAGATGGAATATTTTAAATCTTTCCTGATGTTTCCATGAACTTCTCTGGGCTATTTTTTCTTGCCATTTAAAGATGAAATATATTCTCAGAAGTTAAATGGATGTGAACAGACAAGAAAGCAAAGTCTTTTTCTCTATTCTGTTCTATTTTATACTATTCTTCACTGTGTCTGTTCCATTCCTGTATTTTTCACAACACTGAAAGTGGAGAGGTTTGTAGCCCCAAGTTACTGCACTTTTCTGTTAGTTTCCCCATTCAGAAACATTAGTCTACCCTTCCCTGCATTCCCAGTGCACCAGAGAAATTAGTGGATTTAATCTTGCTACCTTATCATAGGAAAAAAACCCATGAACAGGATGCAAAATTAGGTACCATAGCTTTTAATTCTGAAAACAACTTTCAATCATGCATGATTTGGGTAGACAGTTGGACTTGATGATCTTAGCCTTTTTTTCCAACCTTAATGATTCTATGTTTGCCAGCACAAATACCTCCTTGATACTCGGACAAATTACCAACTCCGAGTGCGTTGCTCCCCATAGTTGATATTTGCACACGCACAATCTGCAGTGTGTACTCAACCTTGCATAAAAAGACCATGAGAAATGTGTACTCCTTACTGACACGAGTACAAATGCTCCACAGTGAGTGGGGCTTTTCTACTATGCAATGGAGTGCTTTGTGCAAGGAGATCCAAGGCAATAAGTATTTGATGAGTTAAGGTGTAAAGAGAACGGAGGAAGCAGATCATCTGCTCTAATTCATAATGAAAGAGAAACTTCTGCATAGCCTCCAGTGTGAAAGTCTTCATGGGAGAGCATTTGAGCTCATCTGAACCCCGCAGCAGGAAATGTCTGTGTCCACACCTCCACAGCTAGGACTTGATAGACCTCTCTTAGACGTCAGAAATGCATTTCCCTTGTCTTCAATAGGGTAGGAGCATGCATTTACTGAACAAGGAGTCTGGTACTACACTCGAGGCCTGAACTTAGGCACATAATTATTATTCTACTCCATTCATCTTTATGCATGAACTGGATTTATTTTATTTTTCTAAGCCATTATTTAATACAATAGGCAGTGCAGAAACTAAGAAGCTAATACAATCACTTCTGCTGTGTACTGCATGTTTATCTGGCTGCAAATGTAAAAATGTCAGAATGCATGAAGTATATCAGAAGTGGCACCAGGCCTGTTTGGTATGCAAAAGAGCACTGGAGAAGTTATTTTACTGAAAAACAATATTTACTCCACATTACATATCTCCTGCTATGCCTTCAGTACTCAACAGCTAGTTAAAAAAAAAACCCAAAACCAACAAACCTGACTGATTTTTAGGTATTTATAAGGAATGCAAACCAAACGATTAACAAGACTCCGATCCAGACTGAGATGTAAATATGCACAACAGCTTCAACATGAGCGAGCCTGTCATACCTGAGCTTTTAAACAAATTTGAACAGCTAAGGTGCCTTCCAGTTCTCACCAGAGAAACAGCTCTGATACCTATTTTGAGTTGACTAATTCTGCAGAGACTGAAATCTCCTCAAAGGACCCGTGTTTCAACAAATGCTACTCAGTTTTAACCCTGAATGCCCTTTATATTTGGTATCACTTGCTTTCTCTTTTATATATAATTTTCAGCTGAGGGAAGCAGCTGCAGAAGGATCTGTTGCAATCACCTGAGCACTGTAAATTTTTTGTACGCGTGAACTTCGTCGGGGGTTGCAGTTCAGTTTTGGTCTTGGGGAAACATAGTTATGTTACTGTGATAGTTAAACGATGCACTAATATTTGAGCCAGTAATAAGTAAAGCAGAACATGTGACTTCATCTTCAGCTAGAGAACCAGCTCTGCCAGAGCCAGCTGACATGTGTTACCCTAGAGCTTACCAGTGCCCTTCAAGCACGGCTCAAACCCCTCTTGCAAACAAAGGCAGGGTCTGAAAGGCAGAGCTCCATAAGGACCATGAACAAGAGCAACTGGAGCTGGAGGGCTGGATATCCAGCACCAGGCTGGGATGCAGAAGACTGACTGTTGAGTGACACTGAGACTTTAGTCTGTTATATTTATTCAAGAATGCCTTAGCCACTAAAGCAGCAGGCAGCAGTGTATTAACGCAATCCCCATAACAATGACGACTCTTCATTATTGGAGAAACACTATTTAAATCACCCCCTTTTTCTATTAAAACATTAACAAAAATCCCCATTAAGTAATCTGCATTTCACAAATGACAGTGACCTAGGTCTTCTGCTTCTACAAGCATAACTTTCTTTGGGGCAATGGGCTCTTAACAACTGTCAGTGTACAGCAAATGAACATTTATCTGATTTTTTTATTTTATTGTATTGTATTTCTGTAATGGTCCTTGAAATTAACATTTTTACTCTGCTTTTTTTTTTTCCACTCTTTTTTGATCATTAATGTAGTAAATTATAACAGCAAAATGAGTACAACAGTTTCATCTGTGTCCTAAAAACCTATTAACTTTAAATGTCTGATAGAAGCTGTGTAGCATTTTGTGGTTAACTGTCTTATTTCTAAGGTCGTACTTGGGCCTATTGACCTAAACCAAACGGACTCCAATTCAAATATTCACAAGAAGAATTGTATCAAATTAAAAGCATAAACTGAGAAAGGAAAAATTAGTCTAGACACATGGTTACATCATCAAAGTTAAAATAATCTATAACTAGCCAAAATGTTTCAGTGACGTCCGCAGGCTGTCTTCCTGGGAGGCCCCTATTGTATTCTTCAGATTAAAAAAAAATAATAATAAATTGAGGTATTCAGCAAGCTGCTGGATAGAATTTATCTTGCTTTAATTTATTAGAACATGTCTTTATATCACTGCGCTTATTTTAACAAAGAGGTTTTTAAACTGGTAAAACTAAATGTATATTTAATTTATTTCACCCAGTAAGGAATCCTTGAGAAAAATCAATTTCCATTTACAAAGGTACCCAGCAGGTTGGATGTCCCATTACTGCACTATTGTACCTCTTACATCCAGGTTTATGTGACATAGGGTATAATATCTTCTCTGTGATTCTATTACTTTTGGAAAACTATGTTAAAACATAATTAAAAATGTAACTTAAAACTGACAAATCCTCTGAAAATCGAAGTTAGTGCTGATCAGTTTTGGTTATATACCTGGTGATTGATGCATACATTTTCATATTTCTGTCATTACATGACCCAGCAAACTTCTTATACTTCCCCCTTACAAGTACTGAGGCATTACCAATAGTACTATTTCTAATCCACTAAGGCATGAAGTGGTTCCATACTGCTGCTTTTTTATGGAACCAGAAATGCCCACTGAAAAAAAAGTCATTCCTGGTGTGTAGTTAATTTCTTAATCAAATGACATTACTTAAATGTCTGGAGTGGGTATTCTAATGCTGAGCCACTGACATTTAAAATCCACTGTTTTGCAAAGCATGGGATCTTAAAATGTGCACTTCATCCTCACAGAGAGCTGGCAATCAGTATTTTCTAAATCTTCCCTTTAACACAATGGTCTAGGCTGAACATAAGCTAGTGTGAATGGTTTCATTTACACGGGGAGACCTGCAAAACTCACATTGGGTTCCTCTACTCATAAGCTATGCAACTTAAAACTGTTCCTTGGAACCATGCTTACACAGATACCGTGACTGATAAAGACATTTAGATAGCAACAGTTATAACTGGACGAGCAGTTCCACTCCAATGTGAAGTACTTAAAAGCTACAAGGTTCCATCTCATCCTTCCCTTCCTTAAGTCCGCTTACACTTGGTGCAAGAAGTGTGAGTTTGTGTTTGTTTTGTTGTTGTTTTTTAATTTATTTTGAATTACAAGCAAGGAGCCGTTATAATCATTCATAGCTGCATTGTTCTCAAAGTGTATGTTTGAATCTACAGACTCCAAACTATTCAACTCTAATAAACTATTCTTTGCATGACACCTTATTTTCACAGGAATTTCATTCAGTTTCAGGTTGAACCTTAATTTTACTTATAACTTTACACGAACCATATAATAATAAAGTGTGTGCATGTACAGATAATAAATGGTGCTGAGAAATACAGGGCCCTAATTCCATCAGGAATGGATGGATGACACCATAAACTATAGGAGAGGGGATCCAGTGGATCGTGTAATCAACAGAAGCCAAAGCATGAATTACAGCTCTGTAATTCAACCCTGACCGACTTTGTATTTCAGACAAACTATGCAGTTACCAGCATTTTAGTGCTACTGCAACTGTTTACTCTGCCTTCTCAGTAACATACCCTGGATATACCCAAGTCCATTGACTTTCTCTGATCCTAGCCTCTCTCCACGTATTTCTGGAGAGTTTTGATATTCTTGTACATGACATTTTGCAATCAATAAACACAGCTTCAGGATGAATGCTGGCTTAGGTGTTTAACAGCATACCCAGGAATTACGAGGGCTTTTTCTGGAACTGTAATGTGCACCACATTGCAATGAGTAATGCTCCATTCCCCAAGCTAGCAAAAGAAAAGGCTGTAAAACTAATCACCTCACAGCCCAAGAAGGACACGGCTGAGGCTGCCTTTGCATCCTTGACTCATGTGAAGGTGTGTATTGCCCCTCAGTCACAGGAGTACAGATTTCAAAGGAACTAAGGGAATCAAATGCCCTGGTCTCACTGAAGTTCTGAAGAATGTAGCTCTGTAGCTCTCTTAGAAACTGTTGAAAAGTATCATTTACTGTATTTAATTATACAATCCTCCTGTCTTACTCAAGGATAAATGGTGACGAGTAAAGTCATGTCTGAGCAAATATAATAAAGTTCTTAAAGTTTACTATATCCTTAAATGCCATTTCCTCCAGTAGGAGTGCAATGAATCTCTGATCTGATGAGGTGTGGTGTTTACTTTAAAATAATATCTGAAAGCAGAAGAGAAAAACACCCCATATTTAAGCACATTCCTTTTCAGAACCGCAAAAGGACTCAGAATTGAAAAGAGGAAGATGACAAAAATTTGTATTCCTTAAGAACACACACAATGACCAAAGGCAAGAAGAACGAAGATACGATTTTGAAATGCGGGAGCACAGTTTTCTCTTAGTTATTCACAGAATTAGTATTTAGACTACGCAGTAGAAATGCCTATTTTCAGTATAAACACTTTATTTTCATCTGCTGAAGCAAAGCAATTGAAATTTAGAAAAGGAAACCACAGGCAGGACAGTGACAGCAGCCATTCCAGTCCACAGATAATAATCTATCTGTGTGACAGGAGAAGTTCGATTTGTATAACCTGGATCTATGTCAGGTGACTGGGATCAGAAAATAGAGGGCAATTTGTTCCTAACTCTCCTTTGTTGCACATTTTTTGCAAGGTTTTAACCTCCGGCAGCTCTGAGATTTGAAAGGAGGAGGCATGTCCCTTATCCTATATCCCTTCATCCCACATCAGACTAAGAGTAAATTCCAGCAAGCCATTAACTGTGTGTAAATCAATAAAAAACCAAACAAACAAAAATAAATCCCAGCGGCCAAACATATAAGATCAGAATTTCCAAGCACTTGTCTGATTTATAGACTCTCTCTACTAATTCTAAAACCAAGCCTGTTATCAGCCCTCAAGCAGTGCATCAGGAATGCCACACAGCTACAAGTCTTTATCCTTATCTTCATCACCATTTCCCCTCTGCCACTTCAACACAGTACAGAAAAAGCAGCAACTATTCTACTATTGGATATCGCTACAGGCAGTTTTGCTCATTATTTTAATATTATGTACTTGACTGCTGCACACGCATTTGTTGTCACAAATACAGTTGTTTTTCCATGTATCACTCTTCAATAAGCTGTTGTTAAAAATGCCTCAAGATGCACAATGTGTACAGCTACGGCACACACATTGCAAACCATACAGTAACGGCAAGGTGCTCGTGTGTTTGTGTGCATGTGTTTAAAGCACAAAGAACACGTGGCAAAGAGGGGAGAGCTTTCATAACTTGTCCTGCTGGGAGACTGTGTTGCAACACAGCAAGCTGATGCTGCACCAGTACTGCACAGACCTGCACAATGGTTCAGTCGTGCAGCGATGCTACATCCAGAAGTAACAACAGCAAGAGGAACTGTTGCATCAAACTACTACAAGTCGAATCGAACATGCAGAGGAGGAGTTGCACATTGCTGACTTCTTCCAAATATAGCATAAGAATATGGTTTGCTTCTACAGATCTCTTTGAATAGTTATGAGAGGTTCAGGCTTCTTGTGAGCAGTCATAGAGCTTTGGAAACGAGTATTTTTGTAACATGTTGGTGGTGATAGCATCTGTGGAACAATGCCATGGCATATGCCACAGAAATGTATCACTGAAATAAAGCCTCCTTCTTTCCACGCTGAAAAAAAATGTGAGACACAAATATTTCATATTTAGAAATGCTTACGTTCAAACCAGGCAGTTCTTAACCCCGAGTTCTGCACAGGCAGCTCCTGCTCTGCCACGCTGTTGCAGAGCTGCTGCAGTCTTTGTGCCACAGTTCACCGTAGTGTCACCCAGTGCCTGAGCCCCCATCCTCAGCACACTCACTGAGTGCAGAGGGGATTTCACCTCTTGGAAAGAGCAGGTAAAATTAATCCCTGTTCTCAATTCACTGATTGCAGAAACACTTACATCAGAAATAGAGTTGGTTCTGTCCATGTAACATCCTTCATCACAATAGCCACTAAAATACCCTTTGGCAGATCTCAGAAAAAAAGAAAAGAAAAAAAAAGAAAAGAAAAAAAAGAAAGTCTGTCACATTTCTTTTGGCACTGAGGTACCTTCATACTGCTAAAGAATTTCTCAGGGGGTGATCAAAATAATTAGCACATTATTAAGTAATGAAATTTATACAGCATAAATCATCTTCTCCTAATATCTGGGTCTCCAAGGTCTTATTTTCTCATAGGAAGAAACCAAATCCAACGTTCTCAGCCGTGCTGAGCTGTAACACACCAGAAGTCAGCACTTTGAGACAATTACTATTCTCTATAAAGCTGCTCTTCAGTAACTAGAACATTCAGCATGTTTTCAGCACATGGGCTGTTGAGTCCATATCAAATGAGGTGTCCTGCTGGTCATCTGCAGGGAGAAAGGCCCACAGGAAGAGTTCTGAAGCAAAGGTGCTGAAGTGTAAAGAAGCATTTAACTAAAATGCAAGGGGGTGGGTGAGGGCAAGAGCTCATTGCGTGAACTTCCCTCCTGCTGTCATCCCAGGTTGTGTAAATATTAGCTATGTGAACAGGAATAATGGCTCGATTGTCTGCGTGGATGACAAGTGACAGCTAAGAATTGGGTCAGAATCAATCACTATTTGCATATCAATTAGGTAATGTTCCTTCCTTTCTCATACAAATAGAGTAAAAGGTGATGTTTCTCATTTTTAGAATAAAAGCTTCAAATTTGTTTCACACAATGGCTTGTGTTGTATTTTTAGAAACTTTGTTTAGTCCTCAGGAGCTCTGCTAAAACTCCTTATTCATGATTTGAAACTCATCTAAGTCCCAGCTTCACCAACTCTGCTATCGTATCTTAAGCAGTACCACTCAAGTAAACCAGTGTGCTTAGCAATGTGTTTCTGACTCTGGAGCACTTGCTCCTAATTCTGCCCTAAAGTGCTACTTAAAAACCCTTATATTTTTCAATATATTTTGAGACTGACATTTGTAGCTTGCCTCTTACTCAAGTCACAGTCTTCTGTCAACACACCAAACTCCAAACGTGGCACTCCTGCAGAGTCCCTCTTCGGTCATCATTAAAGCAGAGCTTGAATTTCACCTTGTTTTTTGTGTGTGACAGATTTATGATAGAAATTACAAGAATCATTCATCTTTCTCAAGTTTATAGTATACTTCACTGCTGGACCGTTACCTCTCTGAGAGAGGCTACTTGCAGTAAGGAAATTGAAGAGAGAAGCAGCTAGATGGAAACTTTTATCATTTGGACACTGTTCTTATCCTTATTGATTCTTGCCTTAGTTCAGCCTGTACCCCCTTAGCTACAATAACACTACTTATTTCTAATGAAGGCAGAAGCATCAGAGAGACTACGGACGGTGAATTAGTAAACCCACCACTTCCTAGGCTTATTTCTCCCAGTATTTTAGTATTTCAAAGAATTCCTTCTAAATGTTTTAAGAGCTTTAAATTAGTAGCTGTAACCTGATCATAAATTAAAGATCTTCCCTTACAAATGAAAAGCGATGCCAAGTTATTTGTATACTTGTTGTTGGTTTACATTCCCCATCAAGATATTCCCAGGAAACGGATTGCCAAAAGAATTTGAAAGCACAATACGCTAACTAATCCATGCTAACTAATCTTGTATTATACTTTCATCAAGTAACTACAACACCACTCTTGTCGTGCACAAACACCCACCAGAACCCATGAAATTTTAAATGTAAATAAATATTCCAAAGTCTATATAAGCAGAGCACCTAATTCTCAGATCAGAATGCAGGTAGCTGAGGATGTGTGTGCAATCATATCCAAAAGGAATTTCAGATTATTTAAAACCTTAAATGAAGAGCTCTGGCCAAATGCAGGAATCAGAGTAACTCGAGCTTCTGTCTCCAGACAAAATGGAAACTTGGAATCGTAGTCATGCACATATGCTAAGATTCATTTATTATCATATCTTCTTATTATTTATTTAATTAATACAGTACCTCTATAAAGTCACATCTGTGTGCGACCCCATTGCTCTAGACACCACACAACCATACAACACAAAACAGCAGCTTAAAACTAAGCCAGAGGAAAGCTAAAGGAATTCTGACATAAGGGAATAAAAAGTCCCCATGCTTGTGAAATCCCAGATGTCAGTTCCAGTGTTCAGAACAGTTCTCCACTGGTTTTATTTTAGCCATCTGAAAGCTAGGTTATACAAACTGTCCATATGCACATTCTTCGCCTAAGGTGAATAAGTAATAATGACACTTAATTTACTCATAATTAGGTCTTCACATGACAGCTACATCCCACTGGAATAAAGAAACTGTCAAGACAACTGAAGGAAACTCGTGAGAACAGGAAACAGAAATTTAACATGAGTTGGATCTCCGGAAATCATTAGCAATTGGGATGGGACTGGCCAAAAGGTTTCACAGATAGCAGTAAAGCATTATTCTGCATTGATTTATCAGTTTCTTCATCTCAGAAATCATCCTACTGAAATTCCACAATGTTTAGAAATACTAAACCCTGTATGAGTATTCTGCGCAATCCCGAGGATGCATTTTTCTACACTTTGTGTAGCTGCTATGTTACAGCCATACCAAAAATAATCTTTCCAACTGGAGAAATTTTAAATAATTAAGTTCTTGTTGACCTCTTTGTTTTTTAAACAACAAAATCCCCTAGCCCTTTTCTAAGCATTTGGAGAGCTCCACAAGTATATGTCCATCTAACTCACACTGGTTTCACTGAAAGTAGGGGCTCTAGAGTACACCTGATAATTCAACTAATGCAGTAATGAAATGCATACAAGTACTGTAAGGTTTCTGGAGACATCACTTTGCTAATGCCCTAGAAAGAAAGATGCAGAAAGCTCACTGGTTTCCAGTTGACACAATATTTACAATGCCTCGTGTCTAAATGTCATTCTATTGCATTCTCCCTGTTTCGTTCCCTAAAAATGAAAAGATGTGTGATTAACCAGTTGTACTTTGGGTTCCACACACAATTTCATGGCATGTCCTGACAAACCCATAGCCCAAGTGTGCCACCTAATGGCCCTGGCGCCAAGAATGCATTTATACTACTAGTTTAACAAATAAAATCTAAAGAAAATACAGCAGCATTTGTTGAGGTGGAGTTGCTTGTTTTTTTTTTCTGAAGGACCTATCCACTACATTTCACTAGTAATTCTGAAGGTCTGATGAAATAATTCCTTTAAGGCACTTTAGAATTTTTAGGTAAGCAAGTATTCAAATGTGACTATGAGGTTAAGGAACTCTGTGTAGCTAAAACCTCACAGCCAAAACCTCAGCGGTTACAAGCTGCCCAAAAACTTTGATCCTGGTTGTCTCTCTTTACTCCAAGAGGCACTGCTAAACGACTGCAATTTCAAATGAAGTTGTGGCGAGTGGCAGCAATAGATCCATCCAGCTAAATGAATATGTTATTTCTTTTATCTGTTGAGGTACTTACACAGGAAAAGCTCAATTTAGCTGCTATCTGTGTAAGAATGCGTTCCTATAGTCAAGAGAGGTGTGTGCCTTAAGAAGCATCAGGAATAGAAACCGTGCACAGAGTTGTGGGATGACATTTGCGATGGTGATACGTATGAACTCGAAGAGAATACATCTACATTATAAAATAAATATCATGGCAGCATGCACTAATGAACTTAGTTGTCAAGCAAAGTTCTTAAAAATATTAATCTGTCTAAAATGCTGTAAAGGATTAAAAAAGAGAAAATTTATTTTATATAACATTTAGTATTGGGAAGCATAGCTACTTTATAATCATTTACAAAAGTAAACACTGCAAATGTGGTGCAGGAGTTATAGGTTAAGGAAATAAGTTACTTATTTGGTTACATACTCAGACAGTGAACACTAGGAAGGAGGTTTAGGATTTCCAAGAAGTTCCACCTCAGCATGAGGAAAAACTTCTTCCCTGTGAGAGTGACAGAGCACTGGAACAGGCTGCCCAGAGAGGTTGTGGAGTCTCCTTCTCCAGAGACTTTCAAAACCTGCCTGGATCTGTTCCTGTGTGGCCTGCCCTGGGTGATCCTGCACTGGCAGGGGGTTTGGACTCATGGATCTCTGGAGGTCCCTACCACTCTATGATCCTATGATTTACAATTGCATGGCAATTTAGAAGAGCTTAATCCCAGTTTTCCACCACTTGAAAAGAAGATTCAGAAAATACTTGCATTTGAATGGGATTAATGATTTATTAGAAACTCAGTATGCAAGCAGATGAACAAGGGATGGAAAATACTCACTGATGTTCAAATTATTTTTACATGTACTCAGTGCTTCCTTTTCATTACCATTAACTAATAATGTAAAATGTAAATCTGAATATTGTCAGATACAAAACTATATGGCAAGGTAGCATTTATATTATTTACACTGAAATAATTTACAGTAGTTCCCCTTTTCTTTCCAAAACCTCCTGAATTCTGTGCCTTTCTTTCCAAGATCTACTTCACCAGCCTGCTTACTTTAGTCAGAATGAACCATGTGCACCTTTTGATTCTGATAAATTCATCCATACCACAAGATTGCATTCTTTTCATCTAATGTTAACAGTAGTAAGAGAATAATTATATCTGTCTAATGGAGCTGTAACATTACAGAATATCTCCATGATACATAACTATGGTGTTTAAGAGGAACAATTACTGAAGAAATGTCTTGGCTGTATCGGTGACGCAAGTACAGCAATAAGGAAACGCTTATGCACGCAGCGTGCTCTCAACAGACTACTGTGAGCTGAGGTGCAATGGAACTGCATACATAGTAAAGTACAATGGTAAGTAGAAATGTTCAAATCCCCTGCATCCCAATGTATGTATTATACATTCTCTATATGTCAATGCATACACGTTAATTTAAAGTCTAGTGCCATTCTGCGTACTTTGGAGCTCTTCAAGGGGGAGAAAAAATAATGAAATCACTCTAGATATAATAACACACACCTACTTTGAAATCCCACTGGTGAACAAGATGCTTCGATTTCAGAAGCAATGACCTCGTTCTGTTTATTCTGAAATTCTGGAAAGAGATTATATTTTTATAATTTGAAAGATTTCAAAAAGCTTGAGCCTGAAAGGGGAAAAAAAAAAAGTATCTTATTTACTGGTGTATTTAGAAACTGGGCAATACACAGCTAAATTCTTGCAACTCTCATGTAGTCAGGCACTTGTTTACAGCTGCCTGTTCACTTAGCAACTGTTAAGCAATGCCAGATGCATTGGGATTCCAAACTCCAGTGAAAAGGGCTACTATAGGAAAGTATATGGGAAACCACCAGAATGGTGCTTTTAGGGTGCATTTATAGCCTTTAGTTCAAGCATGCTATTCCTGAAGCAACCTTCTACCAAACGTTCAAGCAAACATCAAACTCTAACCCTACCACTGTGAATGAAGTCGCTCTATACTATGGGATTGCATTTCCATTCCAGAAGCCTTCTGGGAGTTGTCTGTGCTGTACAGAACTGAACTGGCTTACCAAAGTGAAAAGCAGGCATTGTGCGAAGGAGAGACCATCATACGTCTTTGTCTTCCTTTGTATGAAAAGGGGTGAAGATATTTCTCCCTTTAGGTATATTTTTTCAATTGAATGACAGAATTTGCTATCACAGTAAGAGATGGAAGGATGTGCAATAGAAAATATTTCTTTCTTTTTTTCCTTCAACCCTTGACTTCTTTTTCCATAACGATGAAGCTGGTATAACACTTTGTGTGTTGCCTAAGCCAACAGGACTAGAAGGATGAGGCAAGAATTAGTTGAGTCAGGGTAGGTGTGTTACCTCAATTTGTTATCTCAGGATTGCTAGTAAAACACCAAAAGCAAAATAAAGGTAGAAAATACCCAAGAAGAATTAAGGAAGTCATGGCCAAGGTATTTCTGGAGAAGTGAAGTTTAAAAAAGGTATGGTTCATATATAGTTCTTGTCACAACCAAGGCTGTTCTATGGCAGGCTGCATTAAAACTGGGCATGGCTGCAGTTCATGGAGCAATAATACTTCCTTTGTTGAAAAGAGAAGACATCCCTCCCTCCCATCCCATTCTTCAGTTGTTGTGTTGTGCAATGTGTATATTTTGCTAACAAATGGGAGATGTGTTTATTCTACCTCACTATAACTGACACTGACCAAAGGGCTTAGTTTTAGTGGAGAGTTATTTCCACTGTAGATGCCAGTAATCAGCAAAGAAGGAATCAGATGATGTTTGTAGACACAACCTTTCCCATCCTTTACTTGTAGATAAACTTCCTTAATGTGTGTCTCTCATATGTGTGCATATATGTAAAGACTGCAATTCTGTATAAATATTTAAATTAAATCAGTGGCAGCTTTCTCTAGTGAAGAAACATAAATGAAACTGCAACGAAAAGAAAAAAAATGCTTTTACTGAATGCTACTGAAAACCATATGAGGTTTTTATGGAAATTCTCCACACCTCTCCTCCTCTCATTTCCTGTTGTCATATAAATAATTCACCAGTAAAATCCTCGTTCTGAACAAGAAATGAAAAAATTAAATAAACGAAATCTACAGATGGGGCACTGCAAAAGTTGTAATTTTTTTTTTGGTTTTGTTAAACTGGGTAGTCACTTGTGAGCAAGACAGCCTGCCACACTGGGATGAGAGCAGAGGATTGCCAAACTTGCACAGATAAAACTGCTCGAGAAGCTGGAATTTGATTTCCTTATCAGACTCTGAAAGTTAGCTGATGCAAAGCAGAAAGCAAATATTGAGCTTTCGTATTTTAAGCATGCAGAGAAGAAATGGTAATCACGCAGTGATGGCTCTGAGTTCATGGCAAAATAAGTCACTAAAACAGGTGAATAATTCAAATTTGACATATCTGCCAAGGTAGGGGAATGGGCCAGGTGTCTTCCTGTCAACAGTAAGAAGTTAGTAGATTTTCCTCCATCCCTATCAAGCTCCACAGATCTTGAAGTCAAAGAATATTGTTATCTGAATAATCCAGTTTTAGCTCAGTGGAACAGAATTTGCAATTATAGAATGTTGATGTAAACTTCCACATTGCTCATGTCAATATTACTCATCCCAACGTGCCCTGTAAGCAAAAAAAAAACCATTGCCAAAAGAAGGATCTCAGCACTTTATAGCAAATCCTGCTTCAACATGTGCTTGTTGAATCTGCTGACCCTTCCAAGACCATTCCACCTGGTGGGGAAAACCTCGAGCATCTCAGTTTGACAGTGAGATAGTTTCTTCACAAAAGAAAAAGGAAACCTGCAAAATATTTTTCATTCTTATTATGAGACTGCAGTCATAAATCTGCCTGGAATGCACATACCACAGCTGCACCTATGCTGTGCTGTCAGTAGCTACTGTTAGTAAAGAGTAGGTTAAGACTAACAACAAAAGCCCTATTCCCACTGACTTATAAGAACATTGTGTTGTCAACTCAGGAAAAAGCCTCCTGAGATTCCTGAACAAAGTTAAGTGTGCACTCACATCTGAAACGTCCCCAGGAAAACAACAATTTGCAGCATTAAAAAGTCCTATAATTAGTTCATCCATCCCAATAGCACATTTGTGGTACAGAAGGAGAGGCTGAGTCATGGTCCTTGGTTGTATACTTCTAGTGTCTGCTTCGGAAGGGCAGTACCTTGCCTATCAATAGCAGCTGGTGCCTGTAGGACAGGAGAAATACTTGGCAGTGTGTCCTAGGAACTGCCTGGGATCCAGAATGCTCCAAAGACCCAGGAGCTTCAATGACACTGCAGCCAGGCTGACCAGCTCTGTTGTAGCTGCTTTATGGGGCTGATTGCCGTTTGTCTAGGCTACTATAAATGAATTTGCACAAATTTTTACCCATGTGCTAAAAGAGAACATAAAGTTGTGTTTCATATTGCTGCTTTAATAATGATGAATTCTTCCATGGTACATATATGTGAGGAAACCAATGTCACCAAAGGATAACTGTCTCAACATTAGGAAAGATTTGAGGGGGCTTGTTCTGTCCTTACTACTTTCAGACAGCCCTGTTTAAGTCAATAGTATTGCATAAATGTAACTCTGGGTAGAATTTGATCAGCAATTTATAAATGTTCATACGTACTGCTGGAGTCTGCAGCTGTGTTACGCCGATATTTAGCTGCTCTAGGGTGAGCCTCTGACTCCAATATGAATAAATATACCAGTGACAGAATGCACAAGCAGGGTAAATCTCAGGGGGACTGCAAATGGTTTTTCTTGTTTAGCTTTTTTTTTTTTCCCTAATCATTCCAATCTCCTTTATTTGGAACTAAGAATTTTTTGGGAGGAGGAATGCAGAAGAATCTGATGAAAATACCATCTAGGTATTTCTGATTTTCAATTTTCAAGCAGCCTGATGCAAGGTAATCACAGTTACATCACACTAACAACCTCTGTTTGTGAAAAGCACAAGTGAATACCTTTGTGGCAAAACGAAAATAAAACCATTATACAGATGATTTTGGATACTGCAGGCTGGTTCTGGAATTTCTGGAGATAGGGTCTCATCTTTCTTCTCCAGGCTGATGGGAACAGGGTACACTGATGACCTTCTCAATTCTGACTGTTACAGTTCAGTCCACTACACTGACCAGGATCATTAGCCAATTCTCTACATGGAGAGGGAAAATACAGGATGTGCCTAAATGGTGATCTGCAGACAATCATGTACTGAGTATCCTTTGTTCTCTCTGCTGCATAATGAACCAACTGTGATCCAGTGGCACTTAGACATGGTAGGGCATGGGGGTTGTGGTGTTTCTGCTGTTCTTCAGCTTCCACCTCATCACCCCTCTGAGGTGAACTGCGATAGCATGTCTGTGCCACGCCAAGTCAGTCATGGGTAGAGCTGACACAACAGCTATCCATGCCTAACGATGGCTGCAGTCTCAGCATCAGTAGCCTATACCCAGTCAATGACAGAAAAGATACCTTAAATTTAGGTATTTTTACTGTCACAATAAAAGTTTCTTAAAGTCCAAAGCAAGTTACCTCTGATTCATATCGCTGTATACAGCTTCAGAACAGAAAGACTGAATGAAAGTGGAAATTCAATATTACCTGGTTTGCATTAGCAAATGTGTGAATTACCTTCAAGATCAATGGAAAGAACAATGAATTTGCTTGGAAATCCCTGACCTTAACACCAGTGTAGAACGGCAACTAAAATGGTAGGCATTTTTTTTTGCTTCAGCCAAGATCATCTTGCTAGGTCAGAACTGCAGTGTCACTGATTAATCAAGATGCAGAAAATTCAGGACTAAATGCAAATCAAGTTTCACTGAAGGAAAAATAAAATTAGTATCTGAACTGATAACTGAAAAGTACAGGTCAAATAAAACCAAGTAAGATCCCTCTTTTTCACCAGTGAATTTAAATCTCGGTCCAAACCACAACAATAGTACTGAGTATCTAATTTTAAAAATAAAGATGTAGGCAAAAAGTATTTTGCAATTTCCTTTAAATGAATCAAATGATTCTATCTTCTGGGGCAGCATTAAATTCTCGTGGTGCTTAACCAAAATCAAGGGATTACTCTCCACTATTATCCTATAACAAACAGAATAGGTTAATAGCTGTCACTGCCATTTTTAAATAGAGTACTGGATCATTATGCACTGTTAGAGCTGACAGGAGCACAGCCCTAATACAGCACTTCTACAACCTCACACAATAACAGCAATGATGTTTTGATATTTGCAGACCTTATAAGATTTTAGTAAAGGCATCATTTAGGCTATATAGGGAAAAGAAGAGAAAAACAGAAGTGTTTTTCTTCTTCATTTTAATTTAATGTTGTTTCCTGCACAACTCTTACAACTTTTTTGACATAAGAGAAATGCCTGGAGGGGGCCAGTCTGTCAGCAAAACAGCCAGGAAGAGATTTATTTATGGAAAGAACAGAGGTGCAGTTAAAAAAGAAAATATAAAATACTTCCCTTTGAGAGGAGATGGAAGAGCAGCTATAGAGTAACAAGCCTTTCTTGATCTTTCCTCCTTACTTGAACAAAACTGTCCCAATGAAGGCAGACTGCCCCACACTCAGATGAGAACTGGAAATTGCCATGTGGCATCTCCCAAAGTTTCCTACAAGATAATATAGGCCTGCTTAGGGACTATTTCCCACCTTTCACCCATATAAAATAGTAGTTCCCATATACAACAGAGAGGACTTCACTGGAGATCTATGAGGCTCAGATCTGAACGCCACTCCAACTTCAATCATAGACTTTGACATCACCCCAGAATTATCAGTGCCCTTAATAATGGCTGCTCCTGTTTTCAGTTTCTTGCAAAGTTTTGAAAGACCGGAGCGCTTCTCTTCTGCCTAATTGTACTGCCTCGTTTGGGTTTTGTTGGCCTACAGAATGGGTGAAGGAATTGCAGAACAAATACAATACACCTGACAAAATTACTGTATGGTGCATCAAAATGTTATGGCCAAAATGACATTTCCTTTCTTTGGCTAAGGCACTCCTAAAATGGGCTTGGCCAATAAACCCATCTCTCTGCAGTCTTACACTGTATCATGAAATTAAAATCTCCTTCTGCACAGCATATGATTTTTGCATAGCTCCTAGAGCAGTACACGGAAACTGTCCTCTCTTCACTCCATTGCACTTTTAGCTTATGACAAAAAATCCCTTCTCAACGCCTAACTCAGGTGCACAAGTTCCATGAGGGGCTGTAAATTCCCTCGCCATGCTACTAAAGAGTAACGATAACACACAGCAATGCAAAACATATTCATAATATATTTGCACTTAAATCTATGGGTTAGTTACTGGTATTCTCCTGTGAGTGCCACTGTCTCAATTAGAACTGCAGCCACTGACAACAGTATAATTTTATCTATAGGCTGTTTGGAAGTATAGACAGCTTTGTTGCAAGGAAATGCATTCTCATATATTCTTTTTCTCTATCTATCTTTCGTAGTCATTCACACCATATAAATGCTTTTGGTTTCACACGTATCTCTTGCAGCATACTAATTAAATGTTTCAAAAGGCTTTATCCATGGTTAAGTGAAGATAAAATTTTAATGATTTAATTAGCAAGCTCCAGGAAAATATAATAATGAACAAAGGCGGGTGCTTTTAGTGTCTCTTGCTCTCATGTTACATTAGAAGCATGGGAAGATGCAGCATTCAACATCACTTTTCCTAGTATACTCAGCAACAAAGAACATGGTCCATACCATGCTAGAAGGGAAGTGGGGGACACATCAGTCCAATGAATTATGCCAGTTCTTAGCTGCATGACGTGAAGGGTCCTTCCTCAGAGAAAGAACCCAGCTCTATGGGGGAAAACCACGTCAACTATCATTTGACCCCTAATGCTTAAAAGCAACTGGGGAAAAAAAAAAGAATGCTGTTTTCTGAAGGATGAACTGAAAACTGGTTCACTTTCAGTATTTCCTCATGACTTTGTGTTTCTCTTGTCAGCTGGCTGCTCTGTGTCCCCAGACCTCTGCGTTTCAGCTCTGGTAAAGATAAAATTCTGTTGCTCTGTATCATAAGTTGCAGAAGAAAAAGCTAATTGCTCTGTTTTAATAAGACCTTATTACAATTTGGAATTTATTTTTCTGCTTTTCTCTCCACCAAGATTAGCCTATTATGAAAATCACTACTCATCAGACACTACAGACCATTGGCACGGAGCACAACGGAAAGGCAGTCTGAGCCTGCCTAATCCCACCACTTGGCTCTCCCCTCCCAAATGCGAAGAATTTGGTTATACTATTCCATCTCATATGATGCACTATGCTCTAATACCCATACTGAGCATCAAAAGCTAGCACGTAAGGAGATAAAAGGGAGTCTGGATTGTTCACTCATTATAAAGCATCATTCATTCAAAGAAGTTAAATGCATCAATAGGCAGCTTTACTCCCTCGGCACAATTCAGAAGGATCAACAGTACATGCTAGCTCCTGCTTTAAGACTTAGAGATGAGGCCAGAGCAGAAGGAGGGCACAGAAACACGCATTTAGCTGCAATTAGAATTCCAGTCCATTGTAACATAATCATTGTTTTAGTTCAGAAAATTTGCAGTTGGCAGCGACCACACTCTGTCAGCCATCGCTGAGCCTGCTCTGGAAAGACCAAGAGCTGCGTTCACAATCAGTTCTTGGCAAAAGTGATCGCCATGCAGTCACTGAAAGCAATGTGATATCTATATTCTCATCTCATTATCATTATTCTTCTCAGCCAGGATCCCCAGTAAGAAGACAGAGCTGGCCAAGTTCTGTGGAAGGCTGCGCGTGCAGGATAATAAAGCTGTGAAAGCGACATGCGAAGGGAGGGTACAGAACCAACCTGCCGTGCAGACAGTAAGCAACTGATAAGGGATGTAGTGAAGAAACTGAGGAACTGATCCCAGTCATGGAAATGCTGCATAGCAGACAACCCTGTAACACTTTTTGGCAATATATAGTGCTTATTCTACATTCTGTTTCTTATAGACTCAGAATATGGGCACCACTCAAGCCTTTAATCTGCAAAGCCCCTGAAGCAAGGATTTATGTTTATATGTGCTAGTCTCCCTGTTGTAAATCACTGTGTACAGCTAACATCACCATATCAATGACTAGCAATAAAAAGGTGATAACACGGGTGGATGAGGAACCGGGAGAGGTAAGTTGCAGGAAGCAGCTGTAGAACTGGTGTGCATATAGGGAAACACTTGAGGTCAGCCCCATGTTTTAAGCTTAAAATTCAGGCTTTTATTTTTCAATGCTTAGTTAAGAAACGAATTATGTGAGTTTTACATATCAAAGTCCCATTTACTGGACATCTTTATGCTGCTCATTTCTGCACAGTATGCTTTTCGTACAATTTGACTTTCTTCCCGTAAATCTGACTAACCAAAGATGAGCTATATTGTTGCAAAACACTCAAATTTAAATTGGTTAACAAAAGCAGCTTTGGAGGACAGAAAGAGGACCAGAGATTCTGAACCATTCACTCATTAAAAAGCATCATTCATCCACAGCTGGTATTTTACAGCTGATGCATTTTGTTTCGCTTTCTCTGCATAAAATAGAGCAAGGAAATCAAGTTTTGAACTTCAAGCTACACTGGAAGCAGAATTCAGGCCCTGGTCAAAGTAAAAACAAAAACCCAAATCCAAACCCACTTAGATCCCTTACAGTTAGACTTTAGAGATTTTCAGTACTTATGGTAATAATCTGAAAGAATTGCAATGTACAGCACACCCAAATCTTAACTGTAAGTACATCAATCTTGTAATGTCCTCCCTCTTGCAAACTTCACAGTGAAAACTAGGGATGGTGATTCAAAGTGTATTTACTGACATGAGGGTTTTCCACATTTCCCACTGCTACAGAATGCTGTTATTTTCCTGGTGAAACTACGGAGCTCTCCTTCCCTCTTTCACCAAAACAGGCAAACTTGTGCTATAAATACATTATTAGCACTTTGGTTAAAATTATCATAGGCTTCTCGTAAGCAAGGGTTTTTCCAAAGTCAGCTGTTGTTGCCTGGTATTTTTGCAAATTTGTCTATGAGGGTCTTCAAAAATTCTTTGACAAAGATTAATTAAGGAAGAAAGAGTCCCTGGAAATGTAAACGTTTAAAAACACTGCAAGATTAGTTTCAGCTCTTTTTCAAATATAAAACTATCCCTGGTGAGACAGACGGTTTCATATGGTCACAGCCAAGGCAGAGAAGCACCGTTTAGCATCACCAGCATCATTTGTTGCCTAGATGATCTGCTGTTAAAAACTAAGCTGGACAGAAGCACGTCTTCCAAGTTCAGCAGTATCTCAAAAAGCATTCTACCAGGGATTCTCACATTGGTGTGGCTGTAATAAAAAGTCTATCAGTGTTTAAATTAGAAGCCTTGCTTAATTTAACTGTAAAAATTTGCTGGAGGCAGAGATTTGTAATATAAGTTTTTAGCCTGACAGCAATTTCCCCTTTACACATTTTGAAAACAAATGTGGCAATGTTTCAGTTAGTGGAGAACAAATAATGTCTTAGAAGTGTATTTGTTACAGGAGTTGAGAAAAGGAGGATTTGCACATTTTAAAGCTGACAAACTCCCATTACTATCAGTGCTGACATGCACTTGGTTAATTCATACTTTACTAGAAACTGCCATCAAGTCATGAAATGTAGAATGGCTAAAAACGTTTCATAAGCACTCACACTAACAAATCATGCTTGATTGCCTTGACCTGTTTAACTAGGGAAAATTAGAATATATTACAGAAATCTAGACTTGATATTTCTTTCCCAGGTACTTGCTAGACAGGGCTGTTGATCTATATCATCTCCTTATTCAACTGGATGAGACACCTAGTCGTAACTTCAGATGTCCAGAATGACAGGTGTATCTGCACCGAAAGGGTAGCTCTTCTGTGCAGGAGAAGGTTGGTTGGTTTTTTTTTTTCCAGGAGTTAATCTTAGACATCACCACAGGACTGTAAAATCATCACCAACCTTCCTCAATTCCTCTCCAAGAGGACACAGAAACTCCATAGAACATCATGTTTGAGTTGTTTAGCCTTTTTTCTTTTTTTTTTTTTTTAAGATTTAGCAATTGTAATTTGGTTAAAACATTTTTAATCTATTACTGATTTTTCAAGATGGGAGAGGAGACAGAATGAGTTACTGCTGAAAGTTACAATGACTTACAGGATTTCTAGAATGGACCTATGTATTATCATGATGCAAATGCACAAGAATTTGAATAAATCAGATTAGAACCAAAACTGTTTCTCCATCAGTCAGTGAGGAAAGTACCATCTTAGGTAAGTAGGCTTTCTTTTCTACTCCTACCAGGCAAAGGCAAGAGCACTAGTATTTTATATAGAAGTCAGTACAAACAACTGCTCTCTTCTTTCTAAACTGTCTCACTGATGACAAGCCTCAAACTGTCTCTTTGAGCAGAAACACTTTTAGAACAGGATAGAGGTTATAATCCTCTGTGCATTATCTTCCACAAGCCTAATTTGGATTCAGTATCCATGAGGCTGTCCTTTGGAGGCTATGATCATTAATATATTGATTGCACCATATGGGCCTGCTAAAGCAAAGCACTCCTCCTCTGCAATAGGATCACTTTGTAACACAAGAAATCAAGTATTTGCTAGCAAGCTTATCTACCTTGATCTTACCATTCCTCTGGTTCCTTTGGGAGCCTAGATTCTTTAGACACCTTTCAACAAAGCTTCTGTGAGAGTCAGCTTATCCTCCTAGAGGCTTTAACAAACCATCTCATGCTTCTTTCGGTGGAACGCATTAATTGTTCACCATCCTTTAGATTTTACACTGTGACAAAGTAAGGCTTAACTTTGTTGAAGGAATGTCAGGAGGGCCTTCCCAATAAAGAGCTGAACAATTATTTTATTAAAGATAGCTGATGTGCTTTTAAGGTGGTACCTTAACCTTAGCAATTTTGCCTGATCTCCCATGTTTTCCCTCAACAACCCTCTCTGACTTAACACTATATAGTCAATAAAACTCACGCCAAGAACAAAGAGTCCTGTATCATGTGCACGTATACTCTTACTGTGTTTGATGTGTATTATGTAAACCACTTAACTTTCTGTTTCAAATGGGTTACATAATTTCCTTCAGGCCTTGCAAAATTATTTAGGACAGATTAGATATCCAAATTTAGAAAATGTGAGAAATATTTAATAGCAAAATGTTTACTACTGTAAAGGGAAAATTCTCCTTGTACTACAATCTAACTTATCATGTGCCGGTCACTCATAATACCTGGTAAGCAATTCACTTAGCAAAAGATCAGAGCTTGGATAGAGGATACTGCACTGCACTTGCCTATGATTAACTGATGATACAGGTTAAAAAAAGCTGAACCTCATAATAAACTTTTTCCCATGGAAATTGTTTTACTGCAGGTTATAGGTTTCATTAGATCACTTTATGAGGAAAATAAAGAAAGAATTGCAGTAAGCACTCTAAGATCGGGAGTAAGGTTTTTTGTTGTTTGGTTTTTTCCTTATGAACACATATTTGTTTTGGTTACTGTTGCTCTTTTGTTCCATGTGTATCTTATAATTTTTGCTGCAAATCTGCCGATTGCTGGTTTTCAAACATTCTAGAAGTACAATGAGCCATCACAACACCAGAAGTGACAGTTCTAGATACAAAGCATGCGGCCAAAAAGAGCCAAAGGCACCACAACTCCAGACATACGGCAGAGGTCCACACAGTTCTGGAAGTGCAACCGTGTGTGATGCTAAGCATGTATCTGCATGATTCCAGAGTGACCGTGACCCTGAGAGCACACCATGTGTACACAGTTCCAGGCACACCGATAGTCATTTGTCCACAAAATAGGCTCTAATAAATCCCAATCAGCAGTTGTGCCTGCTGCCTATGTAATTAGCATTTGTGTGCTTTTCACTGCCCAGGACTGTCATCTAGAATCCTACAGATTACTGCTTTCCATTTCCCCTCCAGTACCGTCATTTCTGCCAAACTGCCTTAATGCCAGAGAACATGGTTGTAAAATAATTAAAAGGAAAAAAAATAAATGAACAAACTCATCGTGTTTCATTTCCACTGTTTTCTATGTTCATTATATGATACACATTTCACTCCCAGGCTTTGTTGAATTGGTTACCTTGGGTATGGCCCTACAATTTCCACTTCACAACTGAAAGCTTGCTTGCAATTATTATCATGAAATTAGAAGGTGGTATGACTTTCCATAACAACTTACTGGATTTCAAATCTGAATTTGGCAAGCAAGCTTTTACTTCTTGTAGGTTTAGCAACGAACTTCTTGGTAATCTACAACAGTTAGAAAGTACATGAGTTATATACAAATTGAAAACACCATGTCTGCTGTCACTCAGTGTGAAATCCACTGAATCCACTGTGCTGTCTTTTAAGCAGCCTCTGGGAAAAAGCAGGGGTTTACGGGATGCTATGAAGCTTAACACACTTAGGATCTGATGGACGGACCAAGGAAATAAATGAATTGCTTCTTAATGGAAAATGTTCTGGTCTCTCATTCCTGATAAATCCATTTTTGCTTCTCAGGTTATTTCAAATGAGTAGATACGACTTAAAGAAAGATGATCTCTAGGTTATGTTGGAATAACACCACTACAAACTTTATACAGATTAAACTGGACCCAGAAACAAACTGGAGGCCAATTAGATCTAAAAAGAAAAAAGATCATTTGCTCTGCTAAGAAGCAAGACAGCAGGATTCTACATTAGCTGAGATTTCAGAGTGATCTTTTAGTGTTGCTCCAGTACAGAGCACACATCAACAATCAATTCTGGAAACAGCAAAGACACAGATAACCGCAGTGGGACCGCTATCTGCAGAACTCAGGAAAAAAGAAAACAAAGGATGTGATGATCCAGGACAAGATTTCAAATACTCAATGTTTTAAAATGTTTATTTTGCAAAAGCTTCATTTTAAAAAGTCACAGGAAATTCAATTTTCCTATGAACAGGACCATTCTGGAGAGTAAATTCATTTATTAAAGTGCAAGTCCTACTTTGTATAAAAATCTCAGTGCAACCTTAACTGACAATTTACTGCTGACAGCTCCATAATATGGGACTTTATATAACATTGTCCAGGATTTGTAAAGTTAAGTGTTTATACTCCTAATTCACTCCTGCCTGAAAAATATTGACTCTTTGGCAGTTTTGAAAATCATGCCCTTGCATGTCTAAACAGATGTAGGATGTTCTAGATCACAAAAGCATCACAGAATTCTTCTCAGCTGAGAGAGTAAAGTCCTAACTCATCACTTTGCATAGCACTTTGAGATCTTTGCATGAAAAGTATTACCTACCTATTTCCAGAACTCAGGGAATATTTAAAAGCTCAGTAAACCCCCTCCTTCTTTAGCAAGACTTGTAGCATACACTCTAAAAAGAATGTACATGGCACTGGCTTTTATATACTGGGAACTGGAATTCTGTCCAAGTTCTTTTGCGTTAACCTACTTTTTTGTTCTGTTTTTGGTTTTCTGTCACATTTTCTTCTTATTGATGGATACTGTAGCTATACTAAAAGCTGTGTACTTTTAATGAAAATAAGCTCTTTTAGCTTGCTAGCCATAATCATCTTCACTTTATTAGTTTCTATACATGGGCTGTTTCTTATTAATTATATATACACATTTTAAAAGATAGTAAATGCTGAAAAATAAAATATAAGTACATGTATGAATGTGAAGCCAGTGAAAAGGGGTGAAAAAACAGCTAGGCAACCTTCCAGCAATGTCACAGTAAAAGGTAGGCTCTGGCTTTTGTAGCCTATTTGATCTGTCCAGAGCTTTTTCATTTATCAGAACAGCTGGTTTACAGCTATAGTGCACCATTTTTTTTAATAATGGTGCATTCATCTTAACCCTATTAAATAAACAAAACAAAAAATGCTCTTGTGACTGCAGAGGGTTAAAGGTTTTTTTTTTTCTTAAAGGCTTTATGTTCGTAAAAAAAAAAAAAAATAATTTTAAAAAAAAAAAAAAAAAAAAAAGCATGTCTGTTTTGAAAGGGTCCAATTAGCAAGTCTCAGGACACTCGCCTTACAGTGCTGAGTGAAATTAGAGCCAGTCTTCTGCAAAACAAAACTCCAGTACACTGCTCACTGGAAAGAAAATGTAGTCAACTGAGAAGCAGGAAATAAGAGGAACACAGAGAAGAAAAAAAACAATGTCGATGATAAAACCCATTCTCCCCACATGTTTTCATTTATAGAGTGTCATGAGAAACTACTTAGAGAGTTTTATTTACTCTCGAGCTAGACATTGGAGTTCTCCCTGAACGTTCAACATCCCTCACAAGAAATAGTAATACTATTTTCATACAGAGACAGAAATATTTCCTTTTGATTTTTATGAAATTCTAAGTATTGGAAATGATGCACAGGTTGAGGAGTAGTCTGGGAATCTCAGAGCACCCAGAATCACAGAATGATAGGTGTTGGAAGGGACCTCTGAAGACCATGCAGTCCAATCCCCCTGCCAGAGCAGGTTCCCCCAGAGCAGGTTGCACACATCCAGGCAGCTTTTGAATGTCAGCAGAGACAGAAACTCCACCACCTCTACGGGCAGCTCATTCCAGTGCTCTGCCACTCTCAAAGTAAGGAAGTTCCTTCTCATGTTTAGATGGAACCTACTGTGCACAACTTTGTGCCTGTTACCTCTTGTCCTATCAGTGGGCACCACTGAAAAAAGACTGGTCTCATCGGCCTGACACCCAACCTTTAAGTATTTATAAGCATTGGTAAGATCCCCCCCCCCTTAGTCTTCTCCAAATTAAAAAGATCCAAGTCCCTCAGCCTTTCCTCATTTTCCTCAGTAGAGGGGGAGGAGAAACTCCCTCAACCTGCATTTTTCTTGATGCACCCCAGGGTGCCCTTGTCCTTCTTGGCCACAAGGACACATTGCTGGCTCACAGTCATCCTGTTGTCCACCAGGACTTTTTTCCCACAGAGCTGCTTTCCAGCAGGTCAGCCCCTCTACCAATACATGGGGTTATTCCTCCCCAGGTGCTGGACCCAACGCTTGTCCTTGTTGAATTTCATAAGGTTTCTCTCTGTCCAACTTTCCAGCCCATCCAGGTCTTGATGAATGGCAGCACAGCCTTCTGGTGTGTCAGCCACCTCTCCCAGTGTTTGCTCATCAGCAAACTTGCTGAGTGTACACACAGTGCCTTCATCCAGGCATTGATTAATATATTGAACAGGACTGGACTCAGTACTGACCCCTGGGGACACCACTTGTTACAGGCATCCAACTAGACTGTGCCACTGATGACAACCCTCTGAACTCTATTTCCCAGACACTTTTCCACCCACTCCACTGTTCATTCATCTAACTCACACTTCCTAAGTTTCCCTGTGAGGATGCTGTGGGAGACGGTGCCGAAAGCCCTGCTGAAGTCAAGGTAGACACCATCTGCTGCCATCCCCTCACCTATCCATCCAGTTATGCCAACCTAGAAGGCTATTAGTCAGACGTGACTTCCCCTTGGTGAATCCATGTTGGCTACTTCTGATAATCTTTTCTGCCACATGCAGGAGGGGAAGAGGAATACAGGCAAGACTGGTAAGTATATGGAAACAGTCAGATCTGTGCCAAAGAAAAGAAGGGAAATCACATCACGATTAAACTCTAACATTACAAATCAAAGAAAATCCTAGGAAATTCCATAAAACTGTACTAAGTAAACCGAAGTGAAACTCATGACAAATTTCTCAGCTGAAGTACAGACAAAAATCCATGTCTATTAATCAATATTAATATCTCTATTAATTTTCAACTTCATATTAATATTCTTCCTACTACCAGTGCAAAGTTTATAGGGTGTCTTCTGACTATATGAAAAAAATAAGGATAAAAAAAAAAAAAAGAAGCAAGAACTCAGGCACAGATGAGTGCCTTCCAACATCAACCCCTCCCATCTGCACAGTGTGGGATGGACAAAATACAGCCTCCATTCCACTGGAGATAAGGCTGGACAGGTGTTCCCAGCAGCACCCTACTCCACACTGCAGCTGTGCAGCAACAAATGAAAGGCACATTCATGCCATTCATTGCACTGATCTCTCTACCTGGTGCCAAATTCTCCTCCTTTTCCTGATGAAGGCAGGTGATCATTCAGCAACACATCTGAGAAATACCACGTTTTGTTCTGCTTTTATCTTTTCTTTCTCATTTTGAATGAGGCATTGCTTAGCAGTGTCGGCCAGAGCTGTCATTTCTCTAATGGAATGGAAGATAGGGAAGAAAAGTCATCTGATTTCAGCTGTATACCTGTCTATATAGAGGACAAGTTAAGTGTACAGAGTCACATATACCTGGCTACAACTACAAACATGCAGGCATTACATATGCCATATATAGGGTGTCTTTATAGAGATATGTGTAGGCACAGTCATGTATGTATATATATAATTAATCATTCATACATGTTTTATATAGTGAGGAATGCAAGCATTCGTACAGACTTTTAAAATTTAACTGTTCCCCCATAGAATGTTAACAAACAAAACTTAGAAGGATCTACCAACATATATTTTCTCCTTTGCAGTGGCAAATCATAAAACAGGCCTACCTATTACATGTAATACGGCGACACAGTTAAAACACCAATTTCCATTATAAGCCTGTTCACTGCCGTCGACCCCTCTAACCATTTCAGCAGCATCTAATATATCCTGAGATCTCTAAATAGGGTATGATCAAAACACACTGCAAAAAAAAGCAATCAGAAGATTGCGTATGAACAAAAAGCAGCTAGGCAACAGCAAGCCATAAATACCAAGCAGAGCTGCAGCCAGGGGCTGCCTTGGTGCCTAGGCACAGGGACACAAACCAGAAAAAACCTGTTGGGAGCCTTTGGTAAATCATGTCCCCAAGGGATGTTCCCCAAGACAGCACAAAACCCACAGAGCAACTCCTGCACCTTTACGAGACTCATATGGAAGGTATCACACAAGTGAAAAGCAGTATTCTTGTGACCACTGGTACTGGCAGCTGTGCAAACACCGGGAACCATCTGCTCTCGTTTTAGAAGGGTCTGGGTGATCTAGGACAACAAGAGGCTAAAGCCACAGTCTTCCTAAGTAAGTGAAGTTGGCTTAGTTTCGAACATTTCTGTCAACAAAACTGCGGGCTAGGGTCACACTCTTGAGACATCCCCAACTTCACTTCTGTGTGTAGGTGTTGTATCGATGGTTTTTATGGCTTTAATATTTAAGCCCTCACTACAATGATTGCAATTCAAGGATCTTAAGGGATGATATGTTCAAACATGACTTAGTGGTGGATGCCGACCACCTCCACAACAACCCCATAAAAAAGGACAAATAGCCTGTTTTTGCAGCCTAATCCACAACTGCATCGCAACTAAAATTCTTATGCTGTTTTCAGGTGCTTCGTTGGCACTGGCTTACGTGATATGTTATGTTAAACTATACCATATTAAAAACATGCATCGTCTTATAGCACATTAACGCAATGTTGCAATTCCTACAACAAACACACAGTTATCTTGACCTGTTTGCTGCCAGCTTGCATGTAGAAATCATAGGCTCCTGTAGAAGAAAAGCAGCTCAGCAACATATAGAAAATGGAGGTTGGGGCTGTGTATATACATGTAGCAAGAAGCTTCTCAAGTATTGTTATTTCTTGTCAGTGTTCTCTTGTGGAGGTTACAGCAAACACTGGCTTTTTATTCTTGAAAACAGACTAAAAATTGTGGTACATAACAGAAAATGACGTCATACGAAGGAAAAAATATTAGAGGTAGGAATTGATTTATAGATCTCCGAAAACTAAAATTCAAGGCTTAATACTGTCACTTAGTACTTCCATGATGCTTTGCATTTCCAAAGAACAGTACAAACATTGCCTAATTGATCCTCATGAATAATTTACTGTTGGGAATGACACTACAGCCCTTGCCATTTCAGTGTCTCATTGAATCTTTGGCCTTATTTTTAAACTATGGATTCTGCAAGGCATATGCATAAGCATATTTTAATAATAGAATTTTAGTTGTGAAATAGTCCGCTACAACTTAGTGGAAGCTGCTTGTCTTATCATAAACTACTCCTTGATTCCTCCCCATGATTAAGTGTACTGCTAAGAGAAATGAAATGTTTATCTAACTGCCTTAAATATGCTACCTTTACATCTGCATTATATCTGGGTAAGTGCACATATAAACTGGACAAAATCCTTTGATTTTTAAAAAAACACTTCCCCAGTAAAATGCTGTGAACCTCTCCTTAGTCTCATTAGTGACTTTTCATAATAACATATGGAAATCATTGCAACAATGAATCACAGGCTATGTGAAGTCACTGCTACAAGAGATCTGCAGCCACGGTTTAAGTAGACTTCAAATAAAGGATCAGATACTGACACCGAAACAGCCATAATTACATCAGATAGAATAAAGCTAATTATCAGGGGTAAGAAGTCCCATGCTTCAGACCTTAACACCTTGTGGTTTTTTCTCTACCCATCACCAATACATTTTATACTTGCAAATGTCAGATAGGATAGAGCCTTAAATGAACAATCTGTTCTGTCATGGCAATTCTTAGCTTCTTTAAAAAGTTGAAGATATAGTGCAATATTCACTGTGAAAGCCCAAATTAACTGGAATCAAGTAGTAGCACAGTAATTATTTTTAAGTGAACGCACAATAGCATTGATATTGTTAATAATTTGATTGAATTCTTAATCCGATTTTTCAATTATTATTAAACATGACAGTTGTGTGTAACATACTTCATTCACTTAGTTGGTACCTAAATTGTAATAATCACGTTACCGCACAAAACTTTTTACACAATATTCATTAAATGTTCTTTAGTGCACTGTATATTTTTCGAGCTACATGTATATTTTAATAATGCCGAGTGAAAAATTTATAGGAAGCCTTTTTGCACCCTTCCAAGCATGAAACTGCCTTACTACAGATGAAGGACTATCTGCAAAAGTTCATAACGCTATGACGGCTCCAGAATTATGCAGATAACAGTGCACTGTACAAACACAAAAGAAAAAAGGAATATTCTACCTTAGGTTCATATACTTCACAGATTTTTCCATTAAATGAATAAATTCCTTGATGCCTTTCTTTCTCCCTCCTCCCCTCCTTTATACAGAATAGCACAAACATGATTTCACACACAGTTTCTCAAACTATAAACTTTTTCCACCTGCAAAGTAAATTAGAAATTATAGCCCCTGGAGGCTAACTACTGATATTCTCTTAACGCACACGGCCAGTAACAATATAGAGTTTCATGGCTAAATAGTAATCCTGTAATTTAATCATAGGGTCCTGTTGCCATTTATAAATTGCTCCAGCTTTTATGATGTCAGCATTGCACCTTCTTTTGAACTGCAGAATGGTATTCAGGCATAAAACTTGTATTATTCTACAGGTACAAGGACTGTAAGGCAATATCCACACAAATGGTAACCCAAAGGGAATATATTCTTTCTGGTCAGGGCTGCTGATGCAGTTCACCAGGTTCAGACATGTTTCCTGAAGGAGGAAAAGGCAGGTAGACTTATACATAAAGTCTAAGACCTAGCAGAAACGAGACAAGATACATCTTAGATCAAAGGTCACATTTCTCTCACTGCTGTTGCAAGACCTTGTATTTTCTACTGGGAGAAAAGTGTGTCTGAATTCCAGCAAGCCTTGTAACGTAAGCCAGCACCTTTCCCATGAAGCAGTATTTTCATGCAACATATTTAATTTTCATATCCAGCATAAAAATCACCATTGGAAAACCATATGCCCCCAAGCTTAGGGAAAGCCTAAAGGAAACCAATATAAAATAATTAGGTCAATAAGGAAAAAAAGAAAAACAGTGAAAAGAGGAAGGTAGAGAGGAAGAAGAAAGTGAAAATTTATTTCCACTGCTGTGGATTTTTTTTTCTGTAAGACGTCCTCAAACAATCAAAGCTCAGCAAGTGTGATGTGCTGTATTATGCACCTAACACCAACCCTGCAAGTACATCAGGATATTGCCAGCTGATACCAGAGGACTACTATGGAGGGTGGGAATTTCAGAAGTCTTTCAGAAGGAGTGTGATATACTTAATACAGTTTTCTATACATTTTGTGCTGTATTAATAAACTTTGGATTTCAGAGAATCACAGAATGGTGGAGATTGGAAGGGACCTCTGGAGATCATCTTGTTCCAACCCCCTACTAAATGCAAGTTCACGTAGGGCAGGTTGCACAGGATCGTGTCCAGGCTGGTTTTGAAAGTCTCCAGAGAAGGAGACCCCACAACCTCTCTGGGTTTGCTAGCCAACTACCAAAATAATAATTCTTCTAATGAGGTGCATCTAGCGAGACAATTTATAGGTTCTTGCTACGTGAACAACACTACTTTGTCTTTTAACAGTCAGAGGAGATGAAAAAGATGGCACTTGGCACAGTCTGATAGTTTCACTGTTTTCTTTATTTAGGAGTTTGCGCTGACACCTTGCTGCTCTTCAGGGAATTTTTTTCCAGGTCAATTCCAGCATAACACTTCAACTGCAGCAGAATTAGCAGTGTCTGTCTCTCACCCTCCCTTTCTCAGTGACCTTGGACACTTACGATAAAGTCTGCAAAATCTATAGAAAGGGGGGCTACACTAAGAACTGTGTTCTCCGGTGCTTTAAAAAAAGTTTCTCTGAATATGAACTGATTCTTACTTCAGTTTAATAACCTAGGAGAATGTATGATGAATGGATATTATGACTCTTGCAACTGAGAAACTGAAGCATAACTAAAAAAAAATTAAAATAAAATCAGGTTTACTCCATATGGTGAGCACTGTGGCAAGAGCAATGGGAATCACAGCCTCATCCTAGATAAAGTATCTCTGAAGGGAAAAGCCTTAGTCAAACTTTACACTCAGCTCCATTCATCTCTGCTGTCTTTGAGGGGACTGAACAGCTGACCCATCATTTGACCTGCTGAATAGTAATTGGAAATACATATCTCTGCTTAATTTTCTGTAGGGATATATGTTCTGTAGGGATATTTGGTCCTAAATCTGAAGACAGTCAGGATACACATTCTGCATTTAAATATCTCAGGTAGTCCACACAGGTAGAATAAATTTGTACCTAAATTAAGATAAATCTGACTCCAAATAGCTTAGACTTTATTCCCACTGCCTGCCACATGGGTGCAAAAAGGATTGTAAAATGCTACTGCCAGGATTTCATTGGATTCTACTGAATATCTCTCTTCAGTACATATATCTACTCCACACAGGTGTGAATGACTACAAAACCAAAAGGCAACAATAACCCTGAAGAATTAGTTTAGCTATTATCTGCAAATATTATTCCTGCTGCAATTCTTGCGTTCTTCAGAAATTACTCAGTTTGTAGTTACACATACATAGCTGATAGAAACACAGGAGCAAAAAGTTTTGCCTATTGAAATGAATCTTATTTTGAAGCAGAATCATAAGGTAGAAGTCCTACTTATAGCATATATCAATGACACAACTTGCCATGTTTCCCAGGTCCGCCCATGTACTGTAAGGGTCTTTCAGCTTTATATCTAAGGTAATCATAGAATATCATGTTGCAAGGAACCCATAAAGTCAACTGCCTGCTCCTCACAGTGCTACCTAAAACTAAACCATATGACTAATAGCATCACCCAGATGCTCCCTAAACTCTGACATTGCTCCTCTGTTTCACAACTGTATTTTTGGTTTTGCCTGAACTAATAGTTTTATTTTCTTCTAGGCCAATGCAGAAACAAGTCAAAACCCACTGCTTATATTCTAATCTAATGCCAACTGTTTTCATGTAGACTGGCTGTCAGCCAGCCTCCTGATGGATTCTTCTGTGGTTTGTATGAACAGAGGTCACACACTGAAGTTCTGGGGAACACAACAACATACTCCAATATATGCTTAATAATATAGCTCCAAGATAACTGAGCAAGCATTTTTCTTTCAATGTTCCTCCAAGAGCATAAAGGTGAGCTGGCCTCAGTATAAATTCTGAGGTTCTATGTTTAGGTTTTCCTCAATTTGGGGAGCTATTCTGAACTTGTGATCCCTGTGTCTGTTAGTACTAAAAGCCTTCTGTTACTCTAAGTATATGGAAAAGATGATGATTACAATACTTTTAAATAATGCTTTTTCTCTTGTTTCTTGTTTTCTGATTTAATCTTTTTGCCCCATAGTATCTTTCTGGATAGGATGCATCTGGAAGGATGCAGAACTAACAATGGAAACAGCATTCAACCCAGCCTGCATACAAAGATTATTTGACTTTGTACCACTGACACTTTAACAGGTTGATGTCACTAAAATTAATAAATTCCACTGAACAGTTGGACACTAGCCACAGAAAAGTGTTATGAAAATGAACCATATAGCATATGTCATTCATATATCAGGGAAGGAAGAATCATTGTTTTCCCCTCTACAGAATACCCAAGTCTGATTAGATAATTCAAGACTTGCTATTCCAGGAAGGACACCAGACTATCAGGAGATCGTCCATGAACGTGAAAACTGGACAATGTGGTCAAAACAGGCAACTTACCCATGCCTATAAACTTCTAAGTAGTATGTTTATAGGCATATTCTCTCTCTTCATAAATACCATCAACCTGCTTTTCATACAAACTTAGGAAGCCAAGCATTGCCTTAATTATACAAATACAGAATCCACTGTTTCTTTCCTTGATTAGCTGCGGTCAGTGGGAACACAAGGATAAACTAGGTTAAAACTAAACCTTAAAAATTATGTTAGACTTCATGCTTATGCATAAAAGTATAAGGAGTAACTACCTATTGGGAAATTACTATCATAATACATGTTTTCAAAAAGTGCAGTTGAAATAGGCATGTGGATTATTTTCTCTATCTGCATTTTTCACACTTGAACAGTATATAAACCCACTAAATATTCTCAGGTTTGCTCTTCTTTCTAAAGTATGGAATCATTCCATTCCACCACACGTGAGCCATTTAAAATATAAATACTATATTATTGCGCTTGGCCATTTTTTCTGTCAGTAAGTTATTTACAAGACAATTGTAAACACCAAGTTATGGCCAGAAGCGCAGGTAAATCATCTGAGTTGTATACAAACACTACTTTATATACTGAGTTTAGGTAACATAGCTCCTTGTTCCTATAGCCACACACCAGAGGGTTAGAGGAGAGATACCTGTGTTTGTTTACTGCACAAATAACTCAACTGTGTCATCTGAAGGAACTGCTTAAGCTTCACTACTGAAAGAAATTAAATCATTTTATATCAGAAGGCCAAAACATTAAAGCAGTCAAAATCCTGGGGGTTTTTTGGTTGTTTTTTTTTTAAACTGGTAAAAAATGTTCATGCTTGATGATCCTAAATGTCTTCCATCTCTTTGCAATGAAATCACCCAAAGATATAAATAAACTATTCTAAATAAAGTTCAGACTGACTGCAGCATTAGATATGTCTACTAATGTATGTGACTGTCAGCCAAAATAAATTAACCTCCAATAGAAGTCATTTTCATAAAATTAATTATTCCAATGTCAGCTAAAAGAGGCAGGTGCACTCTCACTACTCCTTCACCTAGACTTTTCAATGAACTTCTCACATAAGCTGCAGTTAGAAAACCTAAAGAAGAGATCTCTATTTGAAGATTTTCTTTCACTGCTCTTTCTAGGCTATGAGTTTTGTTGTTTATTTATTTATTTATTTAGTAAACTAAAGGATCTAGCAAGAAAATGAAAGGATTTCTGAGCAAGTTTTTTATAGCAGATTTTGCTGTAAAAATGTAAGAGGAAATGCAATGACAGAAAGAACAACATTAAACCTCATGGACTAGAACATGGAACTGAGATACTGGCAAGAACCCATTACTCATCTTGGGGATTTGGCTTTTGCCAGCCTTCTGAAAATCTGCCCAAATTCAGTTGGTATAAATCTTTGAAAAATCAGCTTGTGCAGCTCACTGGAGACTTTTGATTTTTGCTGCCAATGCTTGCAAGATTCAATTCACACTGAGAATAAATAGTTCAGTTGGAAGAGACCTACAACGACCATTTAGTCCAACTAATGCATTAAACACACTACAGACAAACCTAATTGGACTTCTCAATGCAGTTGCAGCTCTTGGTTGCTATGATCTGCCTGCTTCTAAGTGCAGGCATAAATGCTTATTCAGAGCTCACATGGGAATTTTTGCATACCAAGTTACTGTGCTATCCAGACATACTTTAAGCAAGTGTGACCACTCCACTGCACTGAAAGGAGCATGAAACCCATGGGAAAAAACCAGCAGGCATGTAGCTGAAGTCTGTGTTTTGTAAAGCATGGAGCAAACATATGGATAGCTATCAATTATAGAGAAGCAGGTCACAGTTTCATAGTTAAGACGGAGTTGTATTTTTCTCTTGTAAAAAGGATTTGAACTGCTTCCTGCAGCCAAAAAAAAAAGTGAATTCTAAAATACGCAAGTAAACCTATTTGTTATTTTCTGAGGTAAAATTGATTATAAAAAAAAATCAAGTTCTACATTAAAATGTAACTTAGACTGTACATGTCTATTGCTAAATTGCAGCTAAAGCTCCAGAGCTTTAGAGAAGAACTTCAAACATAATATCCATAAATCTCAGCATTAATAACAGTACAGATCAGACCCAAATGAAATACAAATGTGTTAAGACATGGATATGTATTGTTCAGACATCAAAACAGTCTCAACTGCGCTGCTGTGGCAGTGATGGAATGCTGCAGGAGACAGTTGAGAACCATACATAAGGACCTGAGCTGGTGCCAATCCAAGCTAAAACAGCCATATAGCCATATGCAGCAATGTTGCACTGAGAGAGACTATTTCAGGCCCTCAGCTCCTTCTTGTTCCAGAGCTTTCCTGGCCTTTCCTGCTATATTGAAGGACTCGTGTTTCTCATTTGATTTTGTGCTGTAGGCATGGCCTAAAGTGGAAGAAAGTATATTTAAAAAAGAAAAAAGAAAATGCTTACAGCTCAAGTTTATCTAAACTAGTCCTACAAAGATACTTTAATTGTAATTATGTACTTAATGCAGAGGTTTTTCTTTATTTTTGGCTAGGGTGAGATGCCATTTCCTTGCTGCACCACTCTGAAGTAGGCTGCAAAACTCTAGATGTTATCTTCCTCTTTGTTGGCACTCCTGAGTTTCACTGAATGGCATTGCTGACAGACTATTCAGTCCTCTAACTCTGCTTCCATGCCTCACAGATCACTTTAAGTCCAATTATACTAATATAATTTTTTAGGTCTGCAGTTCTTGGTTTTGGAATAACTATGACATTTTCCCGACATAAATATGTACCTTTTGACTCCACGTATTCTAAGGATGCTAATATGTATTCTGAAACTTCTTACCTTCTTAATGTTTCTAATAAGGGGTTAACAAAAATTGCATGATTAACATTAATGATAGTTTTCAAGGGATAGCTGTAAGCTGGTTGTGAAGAGGTTTGACCTAACAATTTGTATATAGGAACACACATTAAACATATGGTTAGGGAAAAATCGTAATGCTCTAGGCAAGCCTTTGCTATGGAATAAAGATCCATCTCCTTCTGCACAGAAATACAATAGTTTCCTAACATTCACAACATTCCAAGAGAGAATTGGAGCATATACTATTCAATTTTACAAAACTGTTGAATTGTGCACTCGAGACAGTAAATATGGACAGCACGATAGACAGACTTTGTATTCCAGCAAAATTATTTTGTGTTGATATTCTGTGTCCATGATGCATCCAAATAGCTGCCCTGGGGCAAGACCCAAGTGCAAACAAGCTGTCAGGTTTCACACAGGAATTCTATGAAAATAACTTTAATAAATAAATTACAGATCATGGCTACTTGCAAAGTAGGCTATTTACTGTTTTACAGGCAATTCAGGCTTCTTTTATCTCTAAAATAGCAGGTTGCCATCAGATATTAAGAGGGTTAGTTTCATCACCAGCAGGATAAACAAAACACAGTTCCCCAACCTTTAAATCCCTTTCCTATGTGTAAACAAATTCAAGGCAGAATGAACTAGTTTTACTGTCAGCATACTAGATGGAGTATGGGTCCTGAATATTTGTTGGACTCAACCACTCTGTTCAAACAGAGCTCAGAATACAGCTTCAGGTTTGCTTCAGCATCTGCCTGTTTTGTTATTTGGAGAATAAAAAAAATGTTTTGGGAAATGACTAACTCAGAAAAGCATAAGTTGCAGGCCACAAAGATATTATTTTGTTATTTTAAAGCATCTGCATGTTCCTAATTAGTTTGCATCCCAAAGAGTTAAAATTATTTTAAAGAGATAGTTCTTCAGCTTCCTAACGTGCTGGATTCTGACACTGTTCTAAGCTGATGCAATTTACTTGGGAACAAAATATTGTTTACAAAAAGAATATTTTTATTTCTTGGTTGCTATGATTGTGAAGCAACAAATATATAGCTGTATTGTATTTCTCTGGCCACTCTAAGGAGAAGGAAGACCTGAGCTGTAAACGGTATGCCAGAATTTCCCAACATTAGGTATTTTGGGTTTGTTGTTTTTATAGGTGGGAAAACACAGACGGTGAATAGCGGTAAAGTTTGTTTTCTAGAGCAGAAGGTGAAGTCAGCTTCCCAAAGCACTTGCCTTTCTCAGAGAAACAAAGAAATCGGAGCAATAGCCTGCCACATCCTGTTGGTTCAATGGACAGCAATGGTCCGGAGCTTTCAGTCATTTGGATGTTGTTATGGGAACTGCAAAATTAGAGATCTGACAATTGCAGGGAACAGGAAAAAAAAAAAAAAAAAGCTACTTTTCTCCATGTTCATTTTGTTTGGTCACTCTTCTCAACACTAAAAATCAATAGGTACTTAATATAGAGGTCACATCCATTCTTTTCCACGTGCTGCAAACTATGGCTTATATTTTATACTAAAGACTAATATAAAACCTTATTTCCTCTTCTGTGAGATACTGTCAAAACATTTCTTGAGCACAGCTTGTTAAATAACCTGCATTTGTTTTTTCTTGTTCTGAGATTAGAATAGTCTATGTCAAAACGACAGTCTAGCAATTAAGTCATTACTCAAGATCAATAAGATGCAAGAATCAGACCCATAGTATGTCTATTTGAGGCATGAATTTGAATGAAGGGGAATAACAGATGCAACAGTTCAACAGAACTGCTGAACACATACTTAACTTCAAACTTATTCTTAATTACTGTGTGGCACCTAGGCTACGAAAAATACAAGGAAGTCTTATTCTGCAGCAATATCCAGTTTATAAATGGGTGCCCCATACAAATCAAATTACAGTAAGAGGCAGTCATAGTAAAGCACAGGCAAAGAGTTTAATTAAAGCAAGTCTCTAATGATGTCATCAGTAAACCACAATTTGTGCTTTGTAAATGGCAATTACTCTAGAATTGCAGAATTATTAATGTAATCCTATGTATCCGTTCCATGGTATAAAGCTTTCCCATTGAAGTTGTGTGTCATAGTCCATCATCATGAACAGCCACCAAGCTGAGAAGGTAACCGCCAAAGCTAGGCACCTGAATATATTCCGGAAAGATGTGTGTCTTTAATTTCTGTCCGGGTTTTAGATTTCTAATTGCAGATTTCACAATATGCTTACCTTGGTTTAGGGTTGAGAGCCTACAATATTTCCCAAGCTTAACTGCTACTTGTGTTTAAAAAGGGAACAGATGCCCCTGCTTTTCTTTCAGAAGAATGAAATCTTGTAAAAATTTGTCAATGCAATGCAAGGGGAGTAGATGAACAAAATAGAACAACTGGTGCTGAGTACCCAGCGTCTACACATGTTTCACAGGGACCACTTCAGACTTCTTGTCTGATCTAATGAATTGCGGACTTGAGCATTTCTTCCTGTTTAGTTTTATCTGAAATAAATCCAGTTCACATGAACTAAGACTACACCATAATGCAAACCAAAACATGCTAAATATGGACAGCTGGTAGATTCATTTCAAAAGCCCACTCCCGATTCAAGTTAAAATGCTACTGGACATAGATACTGATGCCACCACAAACTAATATGTGAAGCACCTACAGAAGAGTTAACCTGAAGAAATTCATAGCTCTTAAGGTTCCAGTAGTTTTTAGGGGTGGCATTTTTCTTAGCTATTGAAACTCTGTAACATTATAAGAAAGGATCAATCAACTATGTCAGAGAGAAAGAGAAGGCAAAAAGAAGCATGATTCTGCAACTTCGTTACAAAATTTGGCACTAATTTGGGCACTAGATTTGGGAAATATGAATTCCAATCTCTGCTCCAAAGAATGTTTATGAATTTCATTCAGTGGATATTTAAATGTAAGAAGCAGCCTCTGGAGGTTTGAATTTGCTCCTTGTCAGAGGAAACAGCAAAAGAAA
This sequence comes from Todiramphus chloris collaris, assembly GCA_025345505.1. Classification (NCBI taxonomy): domain Eukaryota; kingdom Metazoa; phylum Chordata; class Aves; order Coraciiformes; family Alcedinidae; genus Todiramphus; species Todiramphus chloris. Next base: position 4,004,429 of record JANVCC010000081.1, on the reverse strand, counting down.
GATCCCAACCGAGATCAAGTGTGCCGACTTCTGGGCTTATGTAAAAAGACAACTTTAAAATGCCTTGCAAATCTTACTGTTGAAACCTCATGCACCTTAAGTGAAACTTTTGAAAATGCATTTCTGAACGGGGGCATCCAAGATCTGCCCAAGTTCCTTTTAGGCACGCCTTCTGGACATCTGGGACAAAAACCATAGCTACAAAGCATGTAACCATGAAAGTAAATCACACAGAATTTATTAGCTTGGAGGCCTACAGGTATCTGAAGCTACACTCTTTAGTTATTTCATATTTGTGCATATTTACATCTCCTCTAGAAAGTAACAGAGCATGAACTGCCTTTTCATCACACCATTTTTAGGTTGGTGAGACTCCATTCAATTTAGTGAAACTTTGTTGGCAAGTAAACTGGAGAATAAGGTCTGCAGGGGAAAACCCTGGGCCAGCTGGTCTGAACGAGTTTTTTAGAACAGTTGAAATATCTATAAATTGCACAAGAGAACTTAAATTCAATCGTACATGAATAATAAACAGAGGAAAATTTCTTCTTATTTGGTCCGGTTGTAAAGATAGTGGAACTGATTTCACAGAAACAAGCTGCAGAAGGAACAATGCAAAGCACACAGAATAGCAGAACTCTTATTAATTGCTATTACCCTTAAACCAGTATTGATTCCAAATGTTTAAATACATTGAGGCACATCTATGGATGAAAACTTGCTGATGTTCTGTATGTGTGTGAATATGTGCCCAAGATTTACACTGTGTTAATTTTGTGCCTAATTAATGCAAAACTTGCAAACCCATATTTTATAATTAAAGTTCTTTGTCATTAGAGTCACACTGCTAAGATACTTCACAAATATGTCCAATTTCATCTGCAAAGAATGACAGACTATAAACAGCACATTAAGCAACTTGAAAATCATTTGGGAAAAAACTCAAAACTTAATTACAGAGTTCAAATTATTGAAATTGCTCATGCCAGCGTTAACAAAAAAAAAACCAAAACCACAACAAAAAAACAGCCACCAAAAACCAAACCAAAACAAAACCCCAAACAAACCCACAAAAACCTCAAAACTCTCCAGTGGAAATTATTGACCCATTCCTGTAAAGCTAATCTAAGAAATACAATTTGTCTTGAGGCTTGTCTTACAAAAGTAATAATTTAAAACTGTGCTGGTCCCCAATAAGTAAGGCTCCAAGACAGTTTTGATCCATTGATGAATTCTTCTTAATATGTTCCCTGAGGTACAGTTTTCCTAAACCTATTAGACATTTACAGTCGTTCAGGACGTGCTGCCTGAGATACTCTATCACACTGTATTAACTTGACAAGGTAATGCAGTGCTTTCTTTTATTTTCATATAAAGAACTATGTTTGACCTTGGAAGTACTGACAACAGTTTATTACCCCTAACCTTACTAGAGGGACATTCTGATATACTGCTGTGAACCATTACACTAGACATAGGATACACATAAGACGCACGGAGAAAGTTATGGGGGGGGGTATTCAAGGCAAGATCCCTGATCTGCTAAAAATCCCAGTATTGTTTCTACCTGATACCCAGTTCTCCAAAGCAAGGCAAAAGAAATCAAAGGCACTGCATAATGATCTAGCCATTTATACAACATAGTATCAGACGATAAATAAACAATTCCCTTTCGTTGCATAGTGGCTTCTTTATGCTTTTCCTATCAGCACGGAATCATGGCACTACCTCTTCTTGCAATCATAAATGATCTTGAACCCTAGATACAATCATTCTTCTTCCAGTACACACTTACATGGTTGTGGTGATAAACTCCAGGCCTTCCCCCCTTATTCCGCAACAGCCACTAGAAGAGCACCTTGAGTATTGCACTGATAGAAAGATCACAGCTACACTGAGTGCAGTTTTAAACCCTCCCGTGCAACAGATTTTGTGAGTTTATGCATCACAGCAAGCTTCCAGAAATAAGAGTTATTTGTGCATTAATCTTCATCTTAATAACCCCTTTGCTCCAAATAAATTAGCTATACTTAGCTGTGTCATAAGACGATATACTGCAATGTGCTAGAAGGAAAGCTTCTCTTTCATTTTTCTTTTTTGGAACTACTCCTCACTTTAATGTTTATCAGGGAGCCCACATACAGTGTAACTAGTTAGCACAGGAGTATGACTAAAACAAGGGTTCTTTTTACTCTTTTGATGTTATTCTAGGGACACATTTCTGTATATTACTTAAAATATATATATATTAAAGTATCTAAAAATAGGATAATTAAAAATGCTTTGTAATTGAAAAGTTCTACATCTGCAGTGTTTTAAGCAGCAATTTAAGATGTCTTGTTCTTTCTTTTTTCAGAATTTTTATAATTACCCATGTTAAAACTTTTTTTATGATCCCTTTTCATGAGTTTTTGCCAAAATAATGAATGCCAAGTGACTGTCAGCCTCTGCAACTTGTTAGAGAGATCAATCAAGAAAGGCACAACATCTCCCACCATAGCACCAAGTTCCTAGGTGACATGCCTTGAGATCAGGAGTGTCTGCTTAAATTAAATCTGCAGAGGTATTAATCTGCTGGAAATTCCACATGCATATATTGCTGCTGTAATACATTGGATTTGTCCCTTGCCTGAAGTTGAATACATGCACTAAGTCCTTGCAGTATTAAGGCTTTATTTTGGATTTATACCATTATGACAAATGGCAGAATTATTCTCAATATTTTTTAAAACAGTGAAAGGAGGAAGGCCACATCTACAAAAGATTTTTCTTGATCTATTGCAACTCCCTGAGACTTCAGACATCCATAGCAGGATTCAGACTCCATCCAGGTATCCAAATGATTAAAGCTACTCATTTAGTAAAAAATTAATTACGACTGAAAGAACTCTCTGAACATATGGTTTTGAGATTTGCCAACATCCAAGGCCAGTTTATTTTTTATTAATCTATGTTTGTAAGATGTTGGAGACATCGTGTAAATCTCCTTTTGAAAGGCTGAAATCAAGAGTTGGGAAAGAAAAAGCAAGATGCAAGCACTGTTCAAAGAACACAACAAAGTAAAGTTTCTCTTGTCACACACACATATATATATAATATATATATAATATAAATATGGACACTCCAAACTGACTTTTTTTTGCAATGATAATTAACTGGAATTTTACTTTTTAAAGATTTAATTCTAAATGACCTTCCTTGCTGACTTTGTTCTAGTCCCCAAAGCAATAATTTCTTCTCATGACATTTCTCTCAGGATTTAGAACTTTTCACTGTCTTTGTTTTCTTTTTTCCTTGCATATTGGAGTAATTCTTTGGGTGCTACTGTGACCAACAAGATCACCGGGTTCGGGCAAAACTGAGAACAATCAACTACTGTGCAATAGTAACTTCCTTTCCTCTTCTCTCTGAAGCTAAAGGCTAATCTCTCAGTGATAAGGTTAGAATTTTACTCCAATTTGTGAGGTAATGGTTTCTCTGAGGTTTGATAAAGCAATACTGGTATATACTGAAAACTCTCACTAACTTTTAAAGTTAAAATATGTGCACAAACTATATTTTTTCTAATTAGAATATTAACAGAACTATTACGTTATCAGGATACAATAATGAATACAAGGAAATATTTAATTAGGAATAGCAAAGATTCTATTCACAGATTATTTTCTAAATAATCAACAATGTCTTCTACAGACAGGGAAGCCACTGCATTTCTAGGTAAAGTATTTGAAGACCACTTACCAAGGGAAATGATCTGATGAATAGCTCAGATCAGGAAAGCTAAGCTGATAAACACCAGCAATGAGTTAAATAGAATAATCTACATTGAGTTTAACCTATTTCAGATGTTAAAATCCCTTTAATTCTGAACTCCAGCATACTAGTGTTCACTTTACTCAGGAATCATGGCATCCACAAAGGGATTTATTATTCTTCAATTTACATTCTCTAATTTCACACTTCCAGTTGCCTCAGCTGAGCTTTTTCTAAGTGTCGCCATACAGGTGCAAATTCACTGTTGACAACCCCTGCTCTTACTTGTATTTCTTTTCTTTCTTCCCCTTAAAGCATGCTTTTCCTGACAGATTAAAGATCTACCTATCAGAATATAATTCGAAATGAAGGATCCTGAATAACATCAGACCACAAAACAGATCTGCCAGAAGTCCCCCATACACACACGCCTTCCACACACCTTTCAACCAGATGCAGATTTTCTGAAGCTTGTTTCAATTTACTGTTCTAATCTAAAAAGTTGAACATTAGATAACAAACTTATTTTAAAAACCATAATCATGCAAGACGTTACAGCCAAATAACAGTGCTGAAGTCCAAGTACATTAAATCAAACAATGGGACCAAACAACGGAGATTATCTGTCAACCTTGTAGTCTCATCGAAAGCACCAGCCTGATTCTTCAATGACCATTTTCCATAAAAATCGTATCAATCAGCACTGATTGTTAATCTTCTTTCTACTGTTTCCATCTTAACCAGTCTTTCAGTGCATGAGAATTGACCTTCAATTAACATGTCTGGGATTACTTGTGGCATCATGTTTAACCTGAAAATATTTACACAGCATTGGGCTTTCTTTCCTCTCTTCTGGAGTTTTTAATGGCAGTTGAAGATTTGTTAAAAAGAACACTGATAGTTCACAGAACTTCTTAAACAGTTGTTTTAAGAATCTTTGGTATATCCAGGCATTATATAGTATTTTATTATCCAAGCATTATAAACTTTAATGTATTTTGCATTCTTCCTTGTGACTCTTAGAAAGTATTCATTTTACCACATCCCTTCTATTTGTTTAGCCCTAGTTATTAAAAGGCTTTTATAGGTTTTTAAGATTATACACTTCATAATTTAGTTCACTTGTGAGTGAATGAACCCATTACAACTCAATATTAAAGTTTCACCCTTATCTGCTTAATTTTTGACCTTGTGAGAGGACTTTAAAAGCTGCTTGATAAGACTATCATGAAAAGCAATGATACACATTGCCAGCAAAGCAAAGCAGCCCTTATTCTAATCTTACATACTGTCTGATCTGGAATCCACTATAGCTCCAGGGGGAAGAAAAAAAAAAGGGGGGGGGAAGAAAAATGACATGAATATCCATGCTTTTTTCACCTTACCAGTATAAACCAGCAGTAAAGACACCAACATTTATAGAGTTGCATCAGTTCAACCACAATGTTAGATCAGAATAATGTTCTAATTCTTTATACCAATTCAGACTGGGCTGAGCCTTACTTAGTTTCACTGGAGGCAACAGGAGCCCTGTCCTGATTACTGAGTGCTTTATATAGCATGTCATCTCACCTTGTAGTTTGTATTTACATTTTCCTCTCGTACCTATGAGAGCGCTGTAGAGCTGCTCCCAAAGGAAGGTCATATCATAGTCATCTTGGAATACTTAAAAACTGAAGGTATGCATACAAAGTCAAGAATAAGATCAGATTTAAATATTAATGTGAAGATCTACAGAGCTTTTTACAATATATCATTAAAAAGGAAAAAACCAACCCTGTAGCATTATTGTACTGCAATTACCACTCTGTTTAAATTTCATGAACAGAAAAATCTCAGATCCTTTGCTGTCCCAGAACCCCGTATTAGTAGAATTATATGTAAATATAAACCAACTACAAGAGTTAGATCTTATTATAACTAACAATTATTTTAAAAGGTATTTACATTCATCCCATATAAGCATAGTGAGGTTTTTTCCATTACTGTGAATTATTTACATCAGAAGTGTTGATTCATGAAACTCAGGTTTCATCAAACTTGACCTATGCAAAATGCATTCATCTGATGTAGTTCTCTGAACTATTGATTTTTCTGCATCCATCTGTCTCGCACTCACTCTGTTCCGAGTACTCTCTGAAGAATAATGCTGGCATCTGGTTTAGGTATAAGCATTCCAAATTACTGCATAGATGCATTACGGAGTAGTTAAGAAAAATCATTGGTTTCTATGTAAATAACCACAAAGCTTTGCTCCTTTCTTTAAAACATAAATTTCTTTAATAAAGATTGTTTTATTTTACTTTTAATCCAATAATTCTCTTTTACTTCAGCTACTGAACTCAAAGCTATCACAATATTCTGCTGCTGTTTAAATTTACCACTGGTGTGATTTCCTTAGTTGTGGGTGTTTTTTTTCAAGGAACATGCATTTCATATTGTGTTTACTACTAAAAACTGAGACTTTGAATCTGAGTCAAGTAAAAAGGCTTTAGTACACATTTAAATACATTTTCACAGCATTCCTAAAAAAGGGTGTCACCCAAGCAGATCACCTAGAAAATATTTCAGATTATCCTTTTAAAATAACATTGAATTGCTATAGAAATTAAGATAGGGTTTCTGTAATTAGTATACATTCTCCCCTTCTGAGCACAGAACACCAATAATAACCTTGAGCTACAGCTATGAGAATGGCAAAATGTACAGTCTGAATTCCTACCAAATTAATTTCTGTTTGTAGAATCATGATAAGAGACCTGTGAAAACAAAAGCTCTTCAGTGCTAATCTGGACCCTTGTCCTATCTTGAACAGATTCAAAGATACAATATAATTGCTTTTGATCTTCTTAAAAAAAAAATATTTAAAAAAGGAAGGCTCATAAGGAAAGGAAGAATCACAGCACTGAGAAGAACCAGTCTTGAAAAGCAGTGAACAACTGACTAGATAGCAGTAGAAATACAGACAGTCAGTGAAGAGAAGGGGCGTGAGTTGATGTACACAAAGATGTAGCCAAGAACAGTGGTGACAAATAATTTTAACTGCTAAAGAGAAGAACTTGCTGGTGAAGATCCTCTGCACCAAATAACTAGAGAAAAATGTTTTGGGACAACTTTAGTTCTGTGCCAAAACAGCACTACTTGTTAAAAACAGCTGGCACACTCACATTAATCCTCTTACTTGATCTCCCTGAACTGACACAGTCTGGCCCACTTCTTTTTTTTTTCAGACTGGAGTTACAGCCTGATGTTTGGACTTCAGTCACCAATAAATCTTGAAAATTCTTGGATACACAAGTGTGCAGGCCCAAAAAGATTATTAAAGCCAAAATTACATTAAAAGATAAGCAATGGTCTCATTACAGCAGAAAACTCGCTGCTGACATCCTCATAGTAGCAGATTTCTCTGGATTTGAATCTTAATTTAAAACACCACTAATCAATACCTTTTTATATCCTATGGAAAAAAAAAAGTAATTTAGAACCAAGGTGGCCAGTGCTGCAATCACTGAAAATGCCTTCTATGTATTCTTTAAAGCTTACTCTCTCATTTCATGACCCGTTTATTTTATACGATGGGCAAATTGTAGACTCTGACAGCAGTAATATGGCTGAGATGTTCAGTTATATCCCCTTTAGCAAACATGATTGCTCAAGCCCTTGTAGTAATTGTTGTCATCCCCCTTGTTATCTGTTTATCACATTGCAATAAACAAGATTTTTCTTTTAAGGTTATTCCATTAGAACCATGTCAATCAATTAAGAAAAACGCAGGATTGTAATAATGAACATAATGAATTACAGTATCTCCAGAATATGCTATTTTTGGAATATGATCTCCACGTATACCTTTAACTTCACAGTAATAACACAATCATGTCACAAAATGTTCAACAAATGTCTTTGCTTACTTAAGAAAAGGTGTCTGCATCTGAAAATAACCCATGCACTTGATAAAAACACAATCTTCTACAACACTGTTCAGGGACTGCAAGGATGTTGCTTAACTCTTCATAATATCTTTGGGAGCAAGCATATGGGAGACAATAATCAGTTCACTAAACATTGAATTACTATCCTGTTTGGGTGAAACCATGGTCATATTATAGCACCTTAGTGCAAGATCAGGAAATTAAGAAAACTGTAGCCAACAGAAATCACACTGGATCTGCCACAGTATACAAGGACTTCAGGTTTTTGTTTTGCTTTTTAAGTATCAAAGTTACCACTTGGAAAAATGAAAAATACCATGAAATCTAATCTCATGTCAGAGTGCTTAACATTTTATGTTTTACCTGAAACACATTCTGCAAAAGCATTACCTTTTAATGTTGTGGATGGGTTTTGGTTCCATTCTGGAGAAAAAATAAGAGGAGGGGTGGGAAAGAAAAAAAAAAAAAAAAAAAAAATCAGCAAAGCAGCAGCTAACACCACACTCCCTATAGTCTGATGGTATTCTTTGAAAGTCTTCTGCCTAGTGTGATCAACTGTAAATTGATGCAGTAATGCATTTTAGTAGTAATATTAAGTTGCAATTTAGTAGATTTCTTTTGTACTTACGCTTTCAGGTCCTGCTTTATTTATTTTTTATTTTTTCCCTGATCAACTAGAGAGTTGAGAAAGTTACCAAGATGGCACTCATAACTATAAAGGGTAGGTACAACCGAAAGATTGTCTTTGTCCAAAGTCCTCCCTAGTATTTATGGGCAATTTCAGACATTCCTCAAAGCGCTCAGGTCACTTATGCCTGAGGCGTCATCTGAATCATGAAAGGGCGATCCCTGCAACCCATGGCTGGAGAGCCAGACCAGCTGGTGTTTGAAGACACAGACTTCTTAAAATGAGATCTCTCTCTACACTCTAGCCAAACTTGCCCGGAGTAGAATCATTACAGCCCCTGTAGTCTTCCTCTGGGAGGCTCTAAGAATGTTTTCAAACGTCTACATTTCAAAAAACGCAGAACCTGTTGTCTTGATCCTTTATGTTACTTCGCTAACTCTCTACTCCATAAAACACAGCAGGGCAACGTGGCTAGGTCATTGTGAATTTCTTCTGATAGCTAAATAGGAAAGCCGACTGTTATATTGGGATAATACAGAAGATGGGATAATTCAGAATCTACACTGGCCCCTTCTCCTGTCTGCACAGACATCATCTGTATCAGCTCCGCTGTATTTGAACATAAACACAGCTGTGCTACAGCTCTATCAGGATAGCTTAGACTCATAAAAGCCATGAAAGATTTAAATCTATTCACTCTGCCCTCAACTTCTACCACTGTGCCTTAGAGCTGTACCTTGTCTGTTCCGGGAGTCCTAAGCACAATCATATTAAGCAGCAATCAAAGGAATTTAACTCTGAATTTGCTAGCATTTCTGAATTTAAAATCAGACCTAAACCGTGTATAAATCTAATTCTAATTTCTTTTATGTAAATTCACACCACATGGCAAAAGCACAAATCTGTCATTCTGTTTGTTTTGGGGCTTTATAACTGACACCGTATTAAGTTATTTAAGCTCAGTAAAATTTAATGGGAGTTATTCTTGTTCTTGCAACAGTTTTCACTGCAGAAGATACTTCCAGAAGTGTGGTGAAGTCATTGTTTAATGTCTCCCCTGAGACTTCCAGCTATGTAATGTGATACATTTTTTTTTTCCTTCTCTTACAGTGTTTCTTATTGATGTAGAAGAATATCTACACCATAAAAGCAAAGCAGCTGGCTAGTGACCCCTGGGAATATACCCTTGTTAAGGAAGATTTTAGTCCCCTCCCAACAGTTTACTGAGTTCAGGTTGATTTAGTACACTGAAAAACAATCCTGTTTGAAAGTAAGTTACTTTCTACTCACATAGTTGTTTTCTAAAGCTCTGTCCCTCTTGAGAGAAGAGGAAAGGCAATATAACAATCTTCTGGGACAACCACGTGGTAGTCAATGCAATTGCTTGCCCTGAGGTTTGCAGTTTAAGTTTTTGAGTGAAGAGAAATGGAAGTGGAAGAACAAACCATGAAACAGTGTTTTCAGGATACCCACATGATCTACACCTTCTATAGGAAGCCCTTCTATCCAAGGAATTAGAAATATTAATTGTTCTGCATTACTTATGATGAAGATCTTACTAGATTAACTTTTAGGTTGCAACAGTATATTATGATTTCGTCTGTTGAAGTGTTCATAATCTCCATTGAATTTTCAAAGTTTTTGGTGTTTCTTCTTGACCAGTTAAATTTTTCAGGTAGAGTAACTCATCATCCAACAAAGTGCAGTGGTAGAAAATATTATGTAATGCAAAATGAATCAGTGATTTTATTTTACTGAATGCAAGATAATTACTTGGCTTACAGTACTAAAATTGCCAAATAAAGCATAGCAATTACCTGGTTGCATTTGGTATAGTCCACACCCCGGTTGGATACTACCCATTAATAACTGCAAGAAGCAGACACTGCATCAGGAGATACACCAGATCAAAACAACATGCTGGATCTCTCTCTCAAAAAAAAACCAAAACAACAACCCTATAAAATTATTTGTACATGAGGCTGCTCTCTCTAAAGGAGTTTAGCTAACTCCAAAAGCTAGAAAGAATCAATAAGCTACACCTTACAAGATACAAAGTCTTGTAAAAGGAACCTAAGAATTAAGGGTGTACAACATTGGTGAGGTTTTCCCCTGGAACCAGTTCCATGATTCCACTTTCTTGGCTAAAGAGCTGCCTTTCATTAAGTGGCCTGTCTTGAGTAGTGGACCCTTCTTTTCCTTTCTCTTTTGTCTCATTGCCTCACCACTTGTGTAAATAAAATGTCCCACCAATCTGTTCTAATTATACACAAGTCTGCAGCCCTTAGAAGACTTACCTCATTTACACCTCATCACTGAACACAGCAATCATGGGCAAAAACTATTTTCACCTCTTTTTCTTCACTTTTAAATGAAAATCACTGCATTCCCTCTTTTCTTTTCCTTATAAGATTCCTGAAAACCCATCCCCTTCTTTTTTATGTCTTTATGAGCATCAGATTTGCCGGTTTTGTGGGAGAGCTGTCCTCTTACTAGTCTTACTTCATGTTTAAAGGTTTAGTTCCTTAGTTGTTTCGTGTATGCAAGAGGGTGAAGAAGTGGGTACAGAACAGAGTTAGTAAAATGGTGAAATGCTTTTCCTAATCTAGATAACAAGACTTCAGATTTTTTTTTTTTTTCCTGGTTTGAACAGTATTAGGTACCATTATTGCCACCAAGCCAAACAGAAAACAAAAGCACCAAAAATGTTGATCTCTGAGCCATGGTTATTGTCAAAAAAAAAAAAAAAAAGAAATAGTAATCAGAAAACATCTCATCCAAGATGGGAAGCTGGCAACTATAAAAGACACTACTGTATTTAAATAATTTTTGAAAACCAAGGCCTTAATGATGAAAACAGATTAGCTTCCTCTTATTATGTTTGCAGGTGAAACAGATATAGAGTGTTACAAGGAAAAGGTAGTAATTCCAAGAGGAAACAACCTTTCACGAAAATTAAACAAGATAACAGAAATTACCAATTCACTTTGCAGCATCTTGGTCTTAAAACTAAACAGTTTGACAACGACTCTTTCTGCAGACTTTCGACAATAATAACATAATCACCATAAATTGCCTCCCTTGAAACTCATAAGGAAGCACCAATTACTTTCCTAGAGATCAAGCTGGAATTAAAATCTTAAACTAAAATTTCCATCAGCAGCTCTATGCTCCTTTGTTAAAAGCACTTAAAAAAAACCCAACCACCACACACACAATTGAACCGACTTTCCATTTCCAGTTAAGGTAAACCAGTCCCACCCTAAATTACTACTTAAATAAAAAGTTTCTTCTTGCTTCAGTAAATTAACTGCTAATAATGGTGCGCTGGGAGTTGCAAACAGCGCTACTTCCTTGAGGTCAAGTTCTCAACCCGGCTGAAAACAATCTGGGTTCACTTCGCATTGTTCTCAAAACGGACACATGGAAGGGAAAATCACAAGCACTGGCTCCTGATATCTCTAGATAATTATTCATGTGATCTACACACACACAAAAAAAAAAAGGAAAATGTGACGTGAGAGCCTCAACAGAATCGCTATTCACACTCTATTGACCACAAGGAATAGATGGCTGTTAAAAGTACAGCTCGTATCGTCTAGTTACCAGGAAAAGGTGACAGAACAGGAGAAGAATTTAAGTACTGCAACTTCTTAAGCACAGGAACAAGCAGCTTTCACACACAGGGCAGAAGGAAGGGCAGAAAATGGATGTCATAAACCTTAATAACCTGTTAGATACTAGAAGAAGCAGGCACCAACGTAGGTGAGAATCTGGCAGACAAGATTCACCTGCGAGACAAAGGGACGGTCGGGAGGAAAAACTGGGCAGTAGTTCACATGCTTTGCTGACTTGGCGAGGAGAGGCTACAGCTGAGGAGCGCGGTACGCGCTCAAGGCAGGCATCGCACAGCGACAGTCAACGCTGCACTGGGGCAGGGTGGAAACCCTGGAGACCCTTCAGCATTTCAACGCCGTAAGATAACAGAAGCGTGAGAAAAAGGCGCTTCCTCGAAGAGCACACCTCAGTCAGGAACCCGAAATAAACCAGCAAATGACCCGGCGTTTGGTGTAATTTACTAGGTTCGCCTGCTTGACTCGCTCACAAGGGACGAGCTTGTCAGAACCGGGACGAGCGAGCAGAAGCGGGCCGCCGGTCTTCAACTCACTGAACGCAACCGAGCCAAGCTCAGAAACTTCGCCGCGCTGCCGGCCTCGCGGGCTGAATGACACACCACACAAAGAGCGGGGACGAGATGCGGGCTGCGCGTGTCAACCCGCACCTCCAGGCTCCCCGGTTTTGTCACAGACCCCTCCTCATTTCCCCTCTCCGCTGAGGGGAAAAAAAAAGCAAAGAATAGCCGCTGGGAATACAGCAACTGGAGCAGCCGCACCCCAGCTTTCCTGGGCGTGCCGGCGTGCCCCCTGCCAGCGGCAGCCACCGCGGCCAAGGCGGCAGCAGCAACAGCGGCGGCGGCGGCGCTTGACGGGCCTAGGGGGCGCCGCGAGCGCGGGGACGCGGGGAGCGACGTCCCGCGAGGCGCGCACGCGCGCGGCCGTTAGCGCGGGGACGCGGGAGAGCGACCCGCCAGGCGCGCTCGCGCGCGCGCGCTGCCGGCAGCACGGGGACGCGGGGCACGCTCCCTTCGTTGGGAGGGAAAGAAGGGGCACGCGCGCAGCCGTTAAACGAGCGCGGGAAGGCGGCACGCGCTCCCTTTGGGGGGGGTGGGCGGGCACGCACGCGCGCGCGGCCTTTAAGCGAGCGCGGGGATGAGGGACGACGTCTCACACACACACATCCCCCCCCCCCCTCCTTGCGCGAGCGCGGCACTCGCGCCCCCTCTCGCGCCCGCCTCCTCCATCTCGCCCCCCCGCGCCAGCCGCCCAATCACTGTCCCGGCTGGGGGCGGGGCTAGCGGAGGGTGCGGGGAGGAGCGGGGGCGCTCGGGCGAAGCGCGTCCGAGGCGGCTGCGGGCAGGTCCCGCGCTGGCGGCGGGGCTGCGTGTGCGGAGGGAGGGGGGCGTGCTCCTCCGGCGTCTGTGGAGAGCCGGCGGGCAAACGCGTTTTGAAACAACACGGTGCCCCGGTCCGGTCCTGACAGTTCCTACACACCTTCCTCCACCACTCCCCCCACCCATCACCCCTACCCCCCCCACCATCCAGTATCTCCCCCCTCAGCCCCGCGGAGGATGTTCCCCCACACAGACCCGGCCCCGCGGAGGTGTCGGTCAGGGGAAGGTGGGATGCGTGTGTTTGGGGCGGCGGGGGGGGGTGGCCGCGGGTTGTGGAGGGAGACGGGAGATGAGCCAGCAGGCGCGGCGGCCGGGGCGGGGAGAGCCGCTGCCGCTTTGGAGGGAGGTGAGAGGGGAGCAAGGACGCGGGGCGGAGACGGCGAGGTGGGAGCCCGGGAGGGATGGCGGCTGAAGTGCGAGCCAGGGGAGGGTTAAAACCGCGCTTGGACTGAGAGAGGCGAGAAAAGTTCAGGCTGTCTTTCGGGGGCGGGGGGGAAAAGAGCTGACAGGATTTTTTTGTTTGATCAACTTCGCGCTTAGGTGCTTTGTGTTTAACTTGCGTTTATCCTGGGTGTACTTCTTTCATAACTACCCGTATTCTTCCTCTGTAATGAGGGGGGGAGGCAATCTCCCACGAAACTTTTCAGTTTACGGAAGGCGGGACTGAAACAATACCCGATGCATTGTTTAAATGTAAAACCTTCAGCGCCTTTTTTTTTTTTTGGGAAGGGTTTTATTGCCGCCGCCGCTGCTGCTGTTGTGATAGCGCTTTCCCTCTTGTGTTTACAGCTTCTGTAAGGGAGAGACGCTCAGAGGAAGAACCAGGATCCCAGGGCTGCATAAACAAGGAAAGCAGGAGTCCATCTAAGCAAAGCTGGAAGGATTTCACCTTGTTGCTGTTTGTTTTGGGAGATTTTCCCTCCCCCCGCCCCGAACGCTCTCCGGCTGAGGGGTTGGTGCGTCCACAGCCCGGCAGAAGAAAAGCGCTTGACATGTTAGAGGTGATTTCTGCCGCGGTCTCTCTGTAAGAAAGAGATCAGCACCAATCTTCGAGGAGGAGGGAGATACGATCAACTGAGGTTTTTTTTCTACCTCCGGCTGAACGTGAGAGTTAAGTGACATCGGCGCTGGCCTGTGGCTGACTGACTGACTGCACAGCGAGCCGGAATCACAGCCAGAGCTGCTCAATTTACCTGCTCGAGGACCCTTCAAACCCTTCTATTGACGGTAGAGATTTGTATCCAGAGGAAAATCGGATTAATATAAACTATGCAGAGCTTTGCGGGGATATCTGGAGACTACCCTGTCTGCATGGCTAATCTTGAAATTGTCTGAAGTAAATCCTTAGCGCAAGGAATAGAGAGACACTTTCAATTAGGGTGGCTTTTTTCCTTGACTTTTTTTTTTCTTCTTTTTCTTCTACGGGAATTTAACACTTGTATCGCAAGGTTTTTACAGGAGGATGGGACACATGCTGGAAAACTCACCACGCTTCCTGAAAAACACGGGGGTAACAGTTTCCATCATCGCTGCGGTATGAAAGGTACTCTTTGGATTGTCTGCTGGTGGCTAAGATGGATCAGTCTTTCTCTGTTTCTGTTCGCGATGTGCTGAAGGATCCGGATTTACTGAAATACTGACGCCCATAAACTTACTCCCTCTCTCTGGAAGGCATTGGATGTGACAGTGCAGAGAAACATGTGTTTCACATTTCTGACTGGTTGTTTTGGTGCAATCAGTACCTCCACCAGAAACATTGACTTAGGTGGCGATTATCGTACCGGGAGGCACACGGAGTGCTGCTTTCGGGTTGCCTGCGAAGTGAGCACAAATCAAAGGGTCCGTCGTTCCTGTGAAGTGGGGGCTTCAGTCCCCCCCAAACTCCGGGGCAAAGGCAGCGGGAGATGTTCCCAGCCCACCGCAGAGAGCCCGGCCTCGGAGTGCGGAATGAGCAGTGACCAGGGCGCTGGCAGGAGTGGCAGGCACTCGGTTCGGATGGGGAGCAGTGAGGCAATCACGGTTGAAAGGAAGGTGGATCGTGAAATCATTGCCCGAAGGAATAGCAGGCGAGGCGGAATGATGATAAAGTTAAACTTCTGTTTCATCTTCTGGCGGGGATGGTGGGCGTTTCTGTTGCTTCAGCTCCACATGTTGCAAGCACTGGCACAAGGTAGGGCTAGAGACGTTTTTGTTTATAGAAATGCTGCATCTGCCTTCTAAGAGGAAGGGAATCTCGCTCGGGTACAGAGAAACCCCTTTACTTTATGCTTATCAGAG
The DNA here is from genome assembly GCA_025345505.1 of Todiramphus chloris collaris. Taxonomy (NCBI): domain Eukaryota; kingdom Metazoa; phylum Chordata; class Aves; order Coraciiformes; family Alcedinidae; genus Todiramphus; species Todiramphus chloris. Next base: position 3,988,828 of record JANVCC010000081.1, on the reverse strand, counting down.
GTGAACTGCAGAATTCACACTGAGCTGATTTCATGTGGGAATGGTCGTTTCTTACACACAATCGTTTCTTTATGGAACAGGGATTTGCAGACTGTACCTACGTGTTTCCCCTTCTCGTCCTATCCTTCCCCTATCCCAACCTCCCACAGCAAATCAAAAGCCCTATCGGGACCAAACCTGCTTTTAAAATTTATTTAAATACGTCCTTGCATTTCTGTTCTTTTAGGCAGCAAAAGAGTTAACTGCCGGTTGCGCGTGTGTGTTTAAAAACACTGTGCGCTGAGATAAGTTATTAGGAGAAGGGGAGTCATAAATCCGCCGACTAGAACTAAATCAGGCATGTAAAAGGAATTCTTTAAACATACGAGTACTATTCTATGTGAACCTCGGTCCGAGCATTGTTCGTTTCTTTTGGATTGCCAAGTAACATTTACCCGAGACAAAAACTGCAATTGATTCCTATCTGGGCATTTCCACATCAGAGATCCTTGCAGTCAAATGAGTCGCTTGTAAACGAAGGGTCAGAGTCGACCAATAGACTTTAAATATCAAGTGTCAGTCACTTTGCATGTAAATTCGCTTCTCAAAAAAATTGCCAAATGCAGCCTAATTCTTAATAATCCTTTGACAGAGTAAACAATAAATGGCAGGCAGAAGCATTACAGTTGGCTGCGCCAAATAACATGCTGAACAAACGCAGCTTTCACTTTCTTTGCTGGGTTGAGTTTTATTGCTGTGCATTGTCTGACTGAAGTGGTATGTGTTGGACAATGCAGAACTGTATCGTGTGGGACGATGAGTTAGTTATTAAAAGCGGAAGTTATACTCTGTGAAGGGGAATGGTCTTTGTGTTTTAGTTCTTTGTTTTCAAGGGTTTCATAGGGAACAACGGTGCATTCAGCTTTAATAACTGGATGGGCTTGTGCATTGAGGAGGAGAGAGGGGTTGCAAGAGAAGTCTGCTGTAGTTTGTCTCCTCAGGGTTTACTACTGCATCCTCAGAAAGTTTGGAGCCGCAGGATACAGAAGAGTTTTAATCTGGTGTTTAATAATGGACTCCACCCTCATAAACCTTTTCCAGTGCTTTGTTTATGCTGTCACTGCTCTTCCCAAACTACTTATGCTGAGGCCTGCAAGCCCTAACAGGGCATTGTTATTCTGAATGAAACAAGACATACCTGAAAGAATTCTCTCTGCAAATTAACATTCAGGGCACTTTTTTTTTTGGGGGGGGGGGGGGGTGGTGGTGGTGGTGGTGGTTGTTGTTGATAGATGCCACCATGGTGCTTCCTTTTGGAAGACAAATGCTGATGATTCTTACTGTTTACATTAAAAATGCAAACATTTATCATATAAGGCAGTTTTAAGTGCCAGTGATTCAGGAATCAATTTAGATGCAATGTAAAACAGTTTTTCTGTGGTTTAGTAGTAAACTAGCCATTTTATTGTATTAAAAAGTGAATTGAAACTTTAGTACATAGTACAGATGAATTTTTGGATAGGATATTTCAGATTACTAAGCATTTGCAGCATCACCAGTTTTAGGTATTACATGTCTCAGGAAGTTTTTGCAGTGTTTACAATCTATCCCGATGAAAAGTCCTAAGAGCAAGTTAGGACCCATCAGTTTTTAAGAGGGGGAGGGGAAGGAAAGAAAAAGTAAGATACATTATTTCTGTGAAATGCCAGTGCAGATAAAGGTATGTGGTAGAGAAAACATTAAGCAATGAAAGATAAAACACTTTATATAATGTGGAAAGACAATTTTATTTTTATATAAAGTAAAAAATGCAAATTGCAGTTAGTCATCTAAAAATTCTTTGACACCTAAACCAGCATGGAGGTCTTAATGCAGAATGCTTCTATGAGGTTTTCACAAAATTTTCTATTAATTTATAACTTATGGTTCTTTTTGCATTCTGAATTCTAATGTATTCTAATACATTCATTATTTTTATGCAAAAATTTACTTTAGAGAGAAGATGACAATTTTTATAAAAGTCATTTGTGAAAATGGAAATTCTGCTACAGCCACAAAGTTTTTAATGGAATGATGTGGTCATATGCATGAGAGAATTACATGACTCCGATCGTTTTATCCAATAAAAAAAATGAACATTCTAAATATACAGGCCATGTCTAGCTTGAATGAATCATAATACTATACTATAATGAGCTACTGTTTCTATAATAACTATTTCAGCATTAAAAACGTAAGAAATATTTCAGGCATACTGAAATGCAGGTTCTTAGTTCACCAGAAACAGATTAGATGAAGTCTTTGATCTTAAGAATCTTATACTGTAAGGTGAACGGAAGAAAAGATTTTCTCTGCAACAGGTTGGTTGAGTATTCTCTAGACTTGAATGATCATCCACGTAAAAGCAGATCTAGAGGTGAACTGTGGATAAAACCACTTGTAAATTCATTTTGTACTTAGCTTCTCAGCTTTTCTGTTTTCCGGTAGTTGTGTTACAGAATTATACACAACAATTTATTTTATTTCTTTTCCCTTTTCGATGTGAATCTAATTATTACAAAACATACAGTGGTTTATCATACTGAATAATAAAGCATTCTCTTCAAAACTTAGTATTGTGAGTGCAGACCTTCTCGTTAGGGGAGTGTTTTTCTGAGTGGAAGAAATGTACAGATGACAATGGTTTTGGCCTGTCCCATGATCCTAGAACCCTAGAAGGGTACTCACTCCCACTTTGGTGATGGCTGCAAAGCTGCATAGATGCCTGCTCAGACTTTTCTCTGTGTGTTTCTCACCTGGCTTACTACACTGGCCCATCTGGGAGTGGGAAGCTTGTCAGAAGAATTAACCTGCAAGAGTCTGAAAACTGTTGCACACTTCTTTGTTCACTCCCCTCGTTATGCCTGCTGTAGCCTCCCCCATGCTGCCTCTTCTCATGGCATTCTTGCTAAATATGAGTATTAGGTGCTAGTTAGCCTCGAGTCATTATGTGTCATCAAATACCGTTGAGATGCTAATTGATAATCACTATAATTATCAAATTAGAATTTGCAAGGTGATGGTAGAAGTGAATCATTTTGACACAGTATCTATCTACTGTACTTAGAAGAACATTATCCTGCAGTGACCTCTAGCTCAGTGGTCTAGCATGCCTGGGCATAGTCCTGTAGGATACATAGAGCTTGTTGCAGGATTAGTATTTATTTGGTAGGTACGAGATTAACAAACACTGATGTCTACTGAGGTGCCAAATGTTTACCAAAACACTAGAATATTTGTATGGAAATAGAAAGACAATCTGCTTATTTAAATAGGTTGGAAGTTGCTGGAGGCTACTCTTTGTGTATCTTAAAGGGATTTAAGTACCTTTCCAATGTTTTACTTCTGTTGCAGAGTGAAGGAATATTTAGAAAATATTTTTCTTTGGATTGATCACTGTTGTCCAGAATGATTTTAAAATAGATAAAAGCAGTGTAAATTTTTAAGCTTCTCCAGCAGGAGATGAGTATCTTTAAATATTAAGAAAGAGAAGCTTGTCTTATTTTTCTTAGTTTTGTAGCAATGGAAGTGCAATCTTTTTATGCTACTTGATCAAATCTGTAATTCAGAATTCTACACATACCTGAACTTGATCCCGATACCTATGATGATTTGACAGAGCTGTGGCATGGAAGGTAGAAGAAAATGTTTCTGGGGCCCAACTTTTAAAATTCAAGTATTTGATCTGGTGTAACTAACAAATATGTTAAGCGTTGGAAGCATTTTCAAGCAAATTTCAAACTGCATCAGATGCAGAGGTGGTAAGCAGCTTGCATTCTGCATTAAATGCAGAATGATGCATTTCTAATGTCAAGATTCTGTTACTGTTTATTGGAAACTCATTAATTTGTGTTGGATTTATTTCTTGCCTTCTCTTTCTTGACATCAGTGCTTTACATACGTGATAGTTTTTAAACAGCTGAATTCTTTGTACATATAATAATTCATTTGCAGGAGTAGATACAGGCCTAGCCTGAATACATGTGGGGTGGAGACAGTTGGCTTTTTCTGTGGCCATAACATGTGACTTCTAACTCTCTCTGCTGTGTTAACTCTGGGTTTGGTTTATATGCTTACATTTTGCTGGAAAAGGACTTAATTCTCAAGCCTTCTCAAAGCAAATTCCAAGAGATACGTAAACATAACTATGAAGTCTGGTGTTTCAGGTAGTTTCTTCAGAGTGCCATGCACTCTTAGAGGTGAGGGAAGACCATGTGTAATTGTCGGTTATCCGTGTTCTTCTCATGCACTAACCCAAGATACTGGGAATGACCTAAGTACGGAGAAGGTGGTTGTGGCAGTTAATACTGCATGATTTTCACATCACTTGGGAAGAATGGAAGGGAATCTGTGTCCATGGCTCATAGTCCTTGAAAGGCTGTTCTGGAAGGTTCTGTCATCTCGGTGCGTAGTCATATATTTTGAATAACAAACACTGGCTAATATTCTAAAGATTGTGTGACTGATTAAACAAACTAGAAATTTTAATAAACAATCTTCAAGTGAAATATTAGGAAGCCGTTAAGTGAAGGATTTGCATTTCTTATGTGTCAGAGGGATTTTTTTGCTTTATTGTTCTTACCACCACATATATACGAGTCTTGAATGCACTCTTGATTCCAATACAAGATTTTTATGTATTTAGCAACTTTGTATGCAAGTTTACCTTCTGAATGGACTAGTTATTTGGTTCACTTGGACCTTTTTGCTTTCATGAATCTGTGGGCAGACTACAGGCAGTGAGATTCTTCATGGAACAAATCCTGTACATGCCGAGTTCATTGCAGAAATAGACATTTCTTTCTCTGCGTGTGTACATACAGAATATGTGTTTAAATAGTTTTTAATGAACAAACTGATGATTTGTTGGTCTTTTTGACATTGTGTTTTCTCAAAGTTATAACATATAAATTAGAGTATTTTTTATAAGATTTGTGCAGAGATGAGAACATTCCAGAACTAAGGTAGCTTCTGTATCTTTAATCTGAACTCTGTATGCATATGCATTATGATTAAGTTTAAATTGTTGGATATTATTTTACTGTCTGCATTAGTCAAAACTAAGACTGAATACTGCTCACTGGTTGGCTTTTCAGTGTTTTGTTTTCACGTCAGTGCTTGGCTCCATCTTTCATTTACTTCAGATCTTTTGAATTGAGCACAAGAAGACTTTTGTGTGGACTAAGGGAAGAAATATTAGCACCTATAGCGTGGCATTAGACTACTTACAGTTATTACAGCTGGAAAGCAGGTGATTGGTGAGACTTGGTTTCTGACTATCGAGTATTTCCTAGTGAATAAAGACTCTTTTCTCTATGTGCCTCAAAGATGACCCTTCACCACCCATACAGCTCATGCAGAACAAAAATACAACTTCACGAAGGTCTGTTTCCGAAGTTGGGGTTTCTGGAGTTATTTCTGGCTGTGCTGATGTTGGTCTTGTTACAGACTATTTCAGACATTTTCATTATTTTCCTTCCCTAAAACTCTTCTCACATGTAGACTAGTTAAATGTGTTAAATTGGAGATGTATAGTAGTTGGCGTGCTCTCTTATGGGATGTGTATTGTTTTCTAATTGTATTGGTTGTAAATTGGTGTTTAATAGATGCTTTTTTTTTTTTTTTTTTTTTTTTTTTTTAATTTAGTTTTTTTTTTTTTTTTTTTGGTCATTTAAATAAAGCTTTTCAGTTCTTTTATGGACATTATCTTTCAAGTGTCACAGCCCTAGAACTTCCAATAGGTTCTACAGGAATCAGTTCATGTAGCAGTTGCAGGTCTCTGTTCAGTGGATTATATGATGGAGAAGGGGAGAACAAATTTTTTACTGTTCATACTAACTTGGCTATTTTTAAACGTATATGACTGGTTTTGTAAGATCTATTCATTATACAAGTTCTTGGGTTCTAGACATATATGGCACTTGTATACTGTATCTTGAGCATTAGTATTTTTGGTTTGCTAAGAGTTATTTTTTGTTCTTACCTTGCTACAAAATAATCTGTAAGTCTATATTACTAGACTATATACTACGCTGTTGCTAATTATATGTTTATCTGTGAAATGCCCCTGAGGTGTGATAAAAACAGCTCCCTCACTAATATTAAAAATGTAGATCTAGAGAAATATTTTCGAGGGAAGTATTTTTAAAGTTAATTTTCATCTGTTTACCTCCCTGAACTATCTCAAGCTGTGGTCACACAAGCATCGGGAACAATCCAAAAGTGGTGATGGGAATGCATGGCCAGGGGGGATGACCCTGGCAGCCATCATTAAGATCAGGGAGTTTTCAGTCTCAGACAAACCACAAGGGAATGTACCCTGCCTAACTTCTTACAGAGATGTGGAGACCACTGTTCCTGGCTAGAAAACAGGAAGGTCAGTGCATTTAAACGAGTGGTTTACAAGACTTTGTGTTTCTTCTCAGAAAGACCCTTTCAGTGAGTTTCTCCCTCTGTTAGATAGAGGCTCCGTAAAGAAACTCTTGCTAACCTAAACTCGTATGGTAAGTGCTAAAGTTACATAATATTAATATTCCCCTTAATCCCCTTGTATCTCAATTCTCAAGACCAATAATGGGAATATTTCTTTTCTTAGGGAAAAAGAAACTTTGTAACTTAAGTTGCAAATTTCGCAGGTATTGCTTTTTCACATTTGTATCTAATATGCAGATTCAACAGGTAAAAATGGTGGTATGAGCTCCAACAGCTCTGATAAAAGGAAATCTTTAACACCATTTTATGCAAAATGTGGAAGTGGGTTGTACAATCTTATGTCACACCATCCAGATAACTTTTGAAGTGGTGTTTTTGATAAATGATAAAGCATTTGCAGTTTTTAAGTAGATAACTTGAATCTTTTATCCTGTTTTTCACATTTCCATGCTCTATTGCAGCAGCCTGAAGAGAAAGTTGATTCTGGTAGATAAATCACTGTCCCTTAGGTCTCTTTAAACCACTTTATGGTCTTTCAAGCCATAAGCCATATATTTTTCTAATAAACTCCTAGGTCTAACAAGTTATCTAAAAAATAATTTGTTGGGTATAGCCCTCTTGGACCAGAAAGCAGAGAATTATGATACATAGCTCCAGTAAATGTTGCCAAAGTGGTCCCACATTGATTCCAGGCTGAAATCGAAGTCTGCATCTTATTATTGCACAAAGAATCATGAGATCCCATGGACGCTACTTTCATCATCAGATTCTTATGTGTCTAACTTTGTGTATTTATTGGCTGAGGATGTTGTAGCTTTGGTTTGTGTTTTTAGCATTGAGTGCACAGGAAATCAACTCGGTAGCAATGCTACCTTTTAAGGGAAGGAACTAAGAAAATAATGGAACTATAACACAAATATTTCTAATGTTCAGACATATAGAAAAAAATGCATTTTTTAAATACTGCTCACCTAACACTTGTGTTAAATACATACTCAGTACAACACAGTCATTGTTATCTTTGCACATTGGGGAATGTCCCTTGTTTCTTGTTAGTCAAGAAGTGCAAAGGACATTCATGACTAAATACTTCTGAAATAACTAAATGGTATGCAGTAACTGGAAACGAAATATATGGTGCTGTGCCATACGTGCAATTCAAAGATACATTTGTCATAACATAGAACCCATGGCAAGTGACACGGTACTGTAGAACTGAAGTGGTAGGAGGAGGTAAGGGGAATTACCTGTCAGTATTTTTAAATGTGTGTACCGATTAGTGTAATTTTAAGGTCTCTTGACTGTGCATGTAGAGATAGAACTAACTTTCCTTGCAAGTTCTTCAGGATTGTTTTCTTTCCTCCACTTTCAAGAGTTGAACAAACTTGGATTCCAACCTGTGATCCTAAAGTAACATATGCAAAATAGCATCCTTGTGCTTTCTTCCCTGCTTTCTCCATTGTTCAGGAGAAACTCTTTGTCCATGAACAAATCCATCTCTTAAGGTCTTCAAGTAATTTTTTTTTTTCCTATGTTGCATAAAATCACTTTTAAAGTAGCTCAGCTGATACTGTACTGGAAATACTGTTGTCTCATAATGAAGACTGTCCCATTGTTCCCCTGTTTGCTTTTTGTCCCAGGTTGATAGAGCTTGTACCACAAAGTTCTCCTGGACTCTGATTATTGCTCCTACATGCTACTGTAATACAAATAATGCCTACTGCTAGACTGAGGTGGTAGTTTTAAACCCTTCATTCCACGTGGAAAATGTCAGTTACCTTAGTTATCCTTTAACTGGACAAAGAATAGATTTTCTAGGACACTTGTATTATCTGAAGCAGGGCTGTTATTCTGCTGGAAGACCTTGTTCACAACAGATAATCAGAAAGATTGTTTAATGGTAGATTCTCCTAGGCATTGTTTTTCAAAAATGTTAGATAAGACTAAGAGGCAAGAGATAAGAATAGTAACTCCTGTGTTTCACCTTTTGCTATTTTTATTGCCATGAAGAACTTCGATTTGCTTTTGAAGAGGGAGTAACTGAAGTTACTTTATAAAACCATTTTAATACATGCCACTTCAAACATGACGTTTCAGGTTAAAAAATTAACTAATTTCCCATTTCTCTTTAGAATTACTTTTTTTTTTTTTTTTTGGTTTACAAACCTACTTTGTCATTACCAACATTGGACATGTCTTAAATGGAGAAAAATATGTGGATTATTGTTAAATTAATTTCCTGCATCAGCACATGCAACCATGATTTTTAAAATAACTTACTTGTTAAAAGAAAATAATATTATCTTTTTTTTTGTCTTTCTGTTTAAGTTCTGTGCTATCTCCTCTCTTGAAACTAGTGTGCAAGATTCTCAGCTTTTAAGAGCTACTGAGAGGTCCATGGAGATTTTTTTTCTCATTAAAAGAATAGATATTTTATATAGTAACTTCTTGAAATTTGTAGTCTGAGAGAAAGTGTTTCTTATTCACAGAGCCTAATCATGCTTGTGCTTCTTAGCCATGCAACAAGGATAAAATTTCATTTTTAAGCATTTCTATTCATGGAAATGGGAGAATACGTTAATTGATTCTACCTTGATTCAATTACAAAACAGGCTGGTGGTGGTATTGTTTAATGAAGTCATCATCAGCAAAATTTCAAGTGACTCTGAGGATATATCTCCCATTTATCCACAAGTTTGAAGTAGCAGTGAACAGAGCAATACCCGTGTGTTTTGAAAACTTACCTTGAAGTCATTTATGTAGTACCTAACAACTCTTTCAAGTTCCTTTATACTAGTGTTGGTAGCAGTCTTCCTCAGATTTCATTAGTTTCATTACATATGATTTTTGCTTAGCGTTTAATGGGACAAATATTTATGCATGTTTTTCTGAATCTTCAGTTGAGAATTCAGAGTTAGTGACAGTCATGTCAAACTCAAAAGTTTGAAGTGATGGTAATTCAATGTTACATTCAGTATGTAAATGTATCATAATTAAACTGATGCCTTGTCAATCCCATTCAGGTTTCTCCTAAGTGTAATTTTTGGCTTTTGTGTACTAGATACATCTGTGTCTCTGCTACCCAAAACCCAAACTGACATATTTACAGCATACTGGTGTCAATAAAAATCTGCATTGTTAACTGTTGTGCCTGATAAAAAATTGAAGTGTGCAAATCTTAATTCTGTTACAGAAATCCTGGTAAGATCTAAAACTTAATTTTTTTTAATATTTTAAAAATGTTAAGCTCCACTGTATAAAAAATACTCAGTGGAGTAGACAGTGGGAACATACAAGATGGCTCTGCAATTGGACTGTCTCGATCTCATGGGCAGAGAAGGATGCTGTTCATCTTTAACTATGCTGAACAGGAGTGTGATGCCTCCACAATAACTTTCACCAACAAAGGTGATACTGCCTTCACCCTAAATGCTCTTTGGCTGAATAGAGATATAAAACTTTTTTTCAGTTGATTTTATACATTCGACATTGTGCTGAGTACATCTGTTTTAATATTTTATTTCTATAGGCAGTTTCCTCTATAAATTGGCAGTCAGTGGGAAGAGACATAAACACAACTAAACCCCGACTAAAACACAGGCAAATGACAGTAAAAACTGTCAGCAGAGGAAGCTGTAGGCAGAAGGGACTTTTTAATTACCTCAGAAACCGTGGTGGCTTCACCTAAATGGCCGAGTCCAAAGGGGCTCAATGAAGGAAGGATATTTTTTGGTCTATTGTATTCTCACTAAGCAGGATTATTTTCATTTCTCTTTAAATTATTAGTTTCATTGTGATACTTAATAAATCAAGAATTAAAGATCAGTACTAAGCAGGAGTTATTTTTCTATACTTAAAAATGACGAAATGCAAAAGATTTCACCCAGTCAAGTACAGTAATAAAGGGAAGCAATTTATCAGTACGAATTGCTGGCAGGAAAATTAGGATGCAGTATTTTTAATCTTCTGATTTTATTCTGTGGCTCACTTAGTAGCAGTGTAAACATTTCAGTTTGGAAAGAACCTCCCTGCTAGGTTGTATTCTGATCTCAGCTGAAGTTTTCAATCCTCATGTGCTAGTGCAGCTGGGTAGTAACAAAAAGCTTAGCTCCTCTTGATCGCTCTGCTGATCTGGCGAACTGAAGACAAGAGTTTGTGCATGTGCAGTCTGGTCAAAAAGAGTTACTAGGTTAATAAATGATCAATGATACAATTTAATATCTATCCTGATGGTTTAATACAAATGAGGTTAAAGTTTTCATATTGTGTATACAAAGTGCTGAGTATTTGTGGATTTCCACACTTCTATGTGAACAGATGTTCTGACACACAAGAACAACTCTTAGTGTTCTGAATATCCTTCTGTAGAGCTGCTGGACGTTATAAATACCAATAAGCCGTCTTTTGTGCTAATGTTCACTATAGTGGAGTAAGTGTTAGCTGTCACTATATTAGAATTAATGGCATAACTACTCATGTTTACTTGAAATTCATTGCAGCATGAAGTGATTAAGCATCGGTGCTTTGGTAGATTATGGTCTATTGCACACTTTTTTATAACTGATTAGTGAGTGTTGGTGTTGGGTGTGTGCAGTGCATCTAGTTGTCCCTCCCATTTGAGCTGAATTTGGTTAACATTCATACCTGTGAACTTAGTTGACTATTTGTACCAATAGTTCTGTTGGAACTATTACCATGTGACAAAGACGGTGATTATTGTCTATGTGGGGAAAGAAAGAAAATGTTTGCTATTGCTAGTTTTACTACAAGACCACATACAGTGCTGTTATAAGGAGGTGATTGTATTGACTGCAAGAGCTCCTCAAACCACTACTAGAGTCGCCAGCTACTGGTTTCTTATAATTCAGTCAAATCTTATATTCTGTGTGAAAAACAAATGTTGATTTTGTACGTGTTAGCATCTCTCAGTCACTTTTCCAGATATCCAACAGCCTCAGCTGCCTTGAAATTCTGGAAAAGTGGCTACATGCTGAATAAACAGTGTATGCATGCTTGGTTGGATGCTGCAAAAAGGCAAATAAACCACAAACAGGCCTATTCAGAGCTCAAGTATTAATCTGACAAGTAGAATGTACTGTACATAGGAACTGTCTATAGTGATTGATATATTGGTGAGTTCTGAAGCCTTCAGTGTGTTCCAGCCCTCTGAAGTCGTGTTACTTGATGTTGGTTGGAAGTTCTTTTACTTTTCTGATTTTTGTAGACAAAGTATTACATCTATGTAGAAAGAAGTTTAAATTAACATATTATTATTATTATTAGGCATATTAGTGCTTTGCATAATTATATTTTCCAAAATTACATTTTAATGCCTCTGCCCTGTTTTTAATAATTCTTTTTTTAATAGGCTATTTTAGCATATCTGAAAGAATGTTTTGTGTCATTTCTCATTCAGTTAAATAATTGCACCCTATAGTGTTCAGAACTGTGACCCTCAGGGTGCCATACAAGAAAGAAAATATTGTTCTAGCAATAATTTCCACTCTTAGTTCCTTCTCCCCTACTCAGCTGCCTTCACCTGCTCCTCTAAATACTGCTGGCAGAAGCAATGAGGTGATAAAGCAAGGAACAAAAATCATGGAGGTAAGCTACAGAAACAGCATGAATAGTGTCCAGCCTTAACTAAGGCCATCTAATAACATCTTGTTTTTTAAAACACTCATTTTGGAGTCCTCTTCCTTCCTTTCATGAGGTTTTTTTGCTCGCATTTCACAGAAATTTATCAAAATGCATTTAAAAATGCTTCTGATATTTTAAGTCAAAACTTTGAACTTTGTACAGTGTGTGAATTGTAAAAATCTCATTCTGCTCTGTGCAGTCAGTCCATATTTAATTATGTAGACCTTTCAAACCTTTTTCCCCCCTCAGTTATCTGGCTGTTTTCTTTAGGCTAGAGAAAAATTGGAATCTATTTAAAGAATTTTAGCTTCACATTTAGATCATAGTTGTCGCTGTTATACGCATAATATTCCTTTATAGTCTTTCTTAGTTGTCTAAAACTATGTGAAAGCAATACCGAAGTGATCATCTAAAATGTTGTGACCTTAAGAAACGTTATGATGTTGTCCTTAAGCCAGATGACATACAACAGGGTGGAATATTTATTTTTTTGTTTGGGGTAGAGACATTCATAGCAGTATCTTGTGTTATGTGTGATGATGTAGTTTACTAGAGGGGGTTATAAAATTATTTTTTTTGTGTTTTAAATTCATAGTTGCTGAATGTCATATTTCTAAGCATAATTTGTGTTTATGGCTCCTAACTGTAGGTTTTCTTGTACCTTGTGTATTGACTGAAACAGTATGAAATTGCATGATCTTAAATGGACATCTGAAATCTCATAGATCTGCCTTGTGAAATGAAATCATTTTAGAGTCAAAACAGTTGTGGTTAATTCAGTGGCTTAGTCGTGCTTTTTCATATCGTTGTGTGTGCAGCAGTTCTGTCAGAAGCAAAGAGTTCCTATCTTTCAGATGTACCATCTTTGAAGAAACAGCTAAAGGCAACAGGTTTCAAGCTCTTTGAAACCTTGGCTCTTTGAATCCTTGGTAAAGGATGGTGTGTCATTACTATTGGTCATTTATTAACTGTGCTTTAAGATTTAGGAAATAGATGAAGTGCTTTATTAGTAGAAAAGGTATTCCCCTGCCCCCCTTATATAGTACACATCTGCTATACTTTAGAACTTGCAGAAGTTATTAGTCTAATTACAATGAATCCTTTTGATAGGAAGAAACTAATGACCATCTAAACTAATATCATAAAAAGGAATTTAAAGATTTGTATGGCTTGGCTGAACACGATAACTAATGTAATTTTTCTAATAAAGTGATGCATAAAAGTAGGCAATTTTAATTTTAGCTTACATTCAGTAAAGCTTACATGTTTAACATGGTGATTTTTACTTTAAAATATTTTGAAAGGTTATAAGCTTTAAATATTTGTATTGCTATTATAATTTTTTTTTTCCTCTATGCATTTAAAAGCTTCAGTTGTGTTGGGAAGGTTTTAAAACATTTTTGGTGGAGGAGTTAATGTATACAGTAGGGTCTACTAATGAGTATTACTGAAGTTATAAATTCCAAGGAAGGTCTTTAATGTCAGTGTGTGAATTGCTCACCTCTTCTTACTGCCACTCTGATCTAATTTTTTTTTTTTGCACATAAATAAATGTGGGAAATTTTGTGTGTGAAAAGGGATGTGCCTCAGCAAGTTTCAGGAACTGAAAAATCAGTATGTCCAGTCACTCAGATTGGTAGTGGAAGTGATACATTTTCCAGGTAAAAAGTCAGTTTAAGTGTAAGGATTTTATGATGCAGATACTTGTCTTCTGGGATGTGTAGTTTTCATAGCAGCTCCTAATAAAGCCACGGAGTCCCATGTTTTGGTTTTGTGGGTTGTTGTGATGGGGTTTTTTTAATTATATATAAGAGGCTTAAGAAAATAAACAGAATCAGGTTGTTGAGAAGATCAAAACCATGACAGGGTTTTAAACACGGAAGGATTTTTAAACAGAAATTTTCTTTAAACAAGGCAAAGACAAGAATCTTCATGTGTGTAGTAAGAAAAAACAAACCAAAACATTCAGACTCGTTGCTTAGCAAGGTGCACAGAGCAGTTTGATGGCTCATTAAGGTAGTAAGAGACAGACATCATCCTTGGTCTTCTACTGGAACATGTGTGAGCTATTTAATAAAACTAGATGTTTTTTCCACATTTTAAGTCTTAAATGTGGTTGCTTGTGAAGGTATTCTAGACAGAAAAAGCAATACTGAATTGTGAGTTGGATTTTATTGTACTTAGCTCTTCCAGATGTGTAGATCCCCAATCATAAATTGGCAGTATTTATTCTGAACTCTGTCCTTTCCTTTCACCATATCCAAAGGAAAGATGTGTTCTCAGTAACTCCAATATTTCCATTTATACTGCTTTTAAGATGTTTCAGAGTAAAAAAAAAAATCGCATGTAAGTTAAGCAAATGGATTTCCTCTTATTGCCAGGATTTTAAAAATCACTGATAGAATTCAAGATACTTTATGTCCTTATGTATCTTTCTCCTTTCTGTAGAAACTCCTTCCTATAAAACACAGCATCCCGTGTTTGCAGAGCTTTCTCTTACCCCTGCTCCGTTTTAAGCCTGCCTTTTGATGGGGTTGTTTTTGTGTGTGTGATTTTTATTTGTTTGGTTTGGTTTTGGTTTATTTTTGTTTGTAGGTTTTTGTGTTGTTGTTGGGTTTGGGTTTTTTTGTGGTTTGTTTGGGTTTTGGTTTTCTTTATTTTTATTTTTTTTCATTTGTTTCTTTGTTTTGTTTTGTAGCTAGTGCAGGGACTTTTAATAGCAGAAAGGATGCCCTATTTGGGAGACAACAGAGATACTGCATAAATGGCTTTTTCCACACTGGAAGATGAAGGATCTTTCTTGAGTTCTTATCTATAAATTCCTGATACTGTCCATCTGAGCAGAGAATAGAATACATATCTCACAGACTGTCAGTTACAGGGAAGGAAGTTCAATAGGAAAACCAGCTGAAAACTGCTGGCTCTCGCAGAGGGTTTTCTTAGAGCAATAATCTCTGGGGACTCTAGAGGGATAGAACTCTGCTGTAATCCTGAAGCCTATGTAGTTATATCTCTCTCACCATTTAGAGTCTCCAGTTCCAGTTAGTCCAACTGGTTTATTAAAGTGAACATCAAACCTTTGGGTTTGCATGTAAAACATATGGTTTTGTACATCAAAGAAGGATTAGTATTGTGATACTTAGCTATGGCACACTCCATCACCTTTTTGAAAAGGGTATTTGCCAAATACCATCTCCTGGACCTCCTCTGACCCGTTTTTGTAAGACTGGAGGTAGCTAGAAGAGTTATATTCGATTACTGTGATTGGAGTGGCAGAGGAATCCTTTGTCATTTACCTTCAGTAGTGTCTTGATGGCTGTTTGGCCATCTTGGATCCTATTTCTCTTCATGCATCATTCGCAGAATTGTTTATTAAGCTCTGAACAATTAACCTATGCAAACTCAAGGCAAAATTATCTGAGCAAGTGCTGGTGAAACGCACAATATGAATATTGCATTGATACTGCAAATATAATTCATTCACTTTTAAAAATCTATCTGACAACGTGACATACTTTAAGGAAAGAAGAATAGATTTTATTAAGCATATTTCTGTATTACTGAACATCTATTTAAGGAAGTTAAAGTACTTTCTTTGCTATAAATAGCAGCTAGAAAGAACTGTGCAACAAAAATACTCTTGTAGCTGTACTGCTTACTTCCTGGAAACTATTAATTCTACTACAGGTTATTAGTAGTGCATCATAAAGTGTGTATGAAGATGAGAGCAGCTGAGTAAATTTATAAAGACAAAAGAACCAAACCTTGGAGATGGTTTCATCAGAGTTTACTAGAGACTTTTATTATATTGACTAGTTCATATGGCGGTATTAATAATACAAAAATCTGATACTCAGAGCTTTGGATTCTTAACATGAATGCCACAGTAAAGGGAAAAATCAGCCCCATCATCAAAAGGAGTTTTATAATTTTTTTCAGTACTTAATTATTAGAGTTCTTTTTAGTGAGTTTTCACATTTTGAAAACTTTGCCAGAGAGTTGTAACTATTTTTTGTGGGGATTCTTATATAACAAATCATGTTCCTACCAGGCAAAATATATATTTAATTAGCATATAGTTTCCTCTGGCAAGCTATTATAATATTTACATTAAATTAGGTTAGCTAAATTATATATTATAACCAAAGGCCATATGACAAAATACATGTGGGGTACATTGAAGTACATATTAGTCCATCAGCTATGTAGAGAACCATGTATCCTGGAGGCAGACAAATATTATTCTGACTTTATGGCTGTTTTAAGAGTTAATGACCGTAATAAAGGTATGTATAGCTTGCTAATAATCCATTAGTTTTGTTTTTAATAACAGTTTAATTTGCACATTGGTCCTCTGCTGAAAACACGTGGGTTTAATTTTTAATCTTCAATTATCATTACTTTTTGGGTTTTAAAATGTGGTTTACAAAAGTTTAAAAAGTGCTGGTTTAAAACGTTTGTGGATTTTGGTTAAAAATGTAGAGTTCTATGTTCCATTCTTGTCCCACGTGTTATTCAACTTGGAATGTTTTGGCCCATTATAACCATTACCAAATTGACTGACTTCTCTATCTTAGACAAAATGTACTATTGTTTAGACCCTACCTTTACAGTTTGAAAGGATAAAGGATCGATTGTTGACATTTTGCACAACATCAGATGTTACTTTCTCCAAGGATGGGATTTAGTCATGCAGGATGGAATTTAATTTCTTCAATCTTGTAAAAGTAAAGTAGAAAAACATACTTTAAGTTGATTTGGAAAAGAAAAATGCTTTTACAAATTTTTTTTTTTCATATTTGCATTACTTAAAATACATTTTTTGTCTTATAAATATGCTAATCTTTATAAGCTACTTCTGTTATAACATATGGTATACAATTTTGTCTCAGTTCTTTGACATCAACCTAGTAACTGTTACACAAAAATACACAATTGTCAGGGAAAATTAGTATGTTCAGTGGCATAATACTTATAAGACTTTTGAGAAGTATCTGCAGTATTCATCTGTATTATAAGTAGACAGCTGTTTGAAGAAGACTTGTAGATTCTCTTAATTGTATGTTTGTTCCTTTTCAGACCGCTTCTTTTGGGCCCGTTTGGTCTGATGCAGAACTGCAGATAAATACTGAGAATAAAAGAACAAAGCTCAGTTAAACGTATGTTTGTATTTTAAATAGTTTTATTAAAAAAAATATATGTACATTCAACTTGGAAGTAATTAAGATTTTTTTTCTTAGGGCTATGGAGCAGTGTCAAGAAAGAAAAAATGGCAAAATAAGTTTAAAACGTGGATTGAAATTGCTCCTTAATCTATCAGTCACAGCCTAGCCATATGTAAACACAATATTGTCTCAGGAAATGAAGCAAAATTAAATGATAAATTCAAATTTTGTAGGTTTTTGCAACTATAGAGCCAATGAATAAAAAACTTGGAACCAAATGAATAAAAAAAGCTCCAGGAAAAGAAAGTTAATTTTGTCACAATGCTGCTGTTTACATGGAAGGAGACTTGTAGTTTTATTTATTTATTTTTAATTTTTTTATTTTATTTTTTTTTAAATTTGCTGTATTCTAACTGTCTGTTGATTTACCTCTGCTCCCATTTTACAGGGCTCTGCAGAGATAACATTTCTAAATAGAAAAGCTATCTCAGGTGACTTGGAATAATCTAACAGTAAGAGTGCAGAGTTTAATGCAGGTCCACTCAGTTAAAGTGGGAAGTTCCATGCTGTCGTCTCTACCCTCAGGATCATGTGTACAATGTAAAATAGAGGAAAAAAAATCTTATAAACAATATTAGAAGCAGGCATAGGAACCTAGCATTCCCCCCTCTCAAGAATTTTCTTCTCAGTTATGCTAGAGACGGGTTTGTGTCTGTATACTTTTGCCCTTTCCTTTTTGACCAGTGCCTCTTCTCTGTTTATAAGGGACAGCTTCAGATGGATAATGGAAAATACTTCAGCCTTGTCCTGTGGCCTTATGGTATAGGCACTTTTCAGGGAATGGGATACAAGAATTTGAGGTTTGAACTCATTGTGCCAAGGGGCGTGACTTAAGTAATTTTACGTATCCTGGAGAGAATGGTACAGGGTCTTTGGAAAAAGCAGGGAGACTAGCTCTCTGTGCTGAGAGACCCCTGCAGAATGTTACCACGTGGCACATCTATGCTAGTAAGCAAAATGGACCAGGCCTGTTCTCTGCACTGAAGTCATTTGGCATGATAGAACCATATATGGCATAGAACATGATATGATATCTATAATACATTAGAATCCATATATTAAATTATTTTACGTATCAAAATAAGGTGGGTACATCCAATCTGTATGCTGGAAATAGCCCCTAGTAGATTTACTACACTGAAAGCCAGTCCAAGAGTGGGTTTGGAGGCTAGTAACTGGTATATCACCAAAGCCGTGCCAAGGACTGTGCTAACAGCATGTCAGTATGGATGAGTACAGGACAATGCCTGTGTGTTAATTAGTTGTGTGTGTGTAGCTGTAATGCAGGAATGGTTTTCAGGCGTTTATGTATAAACAAATGATTCAGCATTGTAGAATTTGAGTCTTGGAGAAGTAGCTTTTCAAGCCTACCCTTTGTTAACTTTTAGCTCCAGCTAACCTTACATCCAACATTTGAGGATCGTTTGAAGGAGCTGGGCCTGTTTAGTTTGAGGAAGAGGAGACTGAGGGGAGACCTCATCACTCTCTACAACTACCTGAAAGGACATTGTAGAGAGGCTGGTGCTGGGCTCTTCTCTCAGGGAATTAGGGATAGAACCAGAGGGAACAGCCTCAAGCTGAAACAAGGGAGGTTTAGACTGGACACTAGGAAAAAATTCTTCATGGAAAGGGTAGTGAAATATTGGAATGGGCTGCCCAGGGAGAGGGTTGAGTCCCCCTCCCTGGATGTTTTTAAACATCACTTGGATGTGGTGTTGGGGGACGTGGTCTAGGGGTGAACTTGCAGAGTAAGGCTAATGGTTGGACACGAGGTTCCCAAGGGTCTTTTCCAACCTGAGTGATTCTGTGATTTCCTGCTCCTTGTTGATAGCTACTGAGAATCTCCAGTGCCAAGCTCTTCTCAGCTGGCACTGAAGCTGAATTTGTGAATTAAACTGCCTAAAGCAGATGTCAAGACGTTAGATACAGCATATACCTGTTTGCTAGATTTTTAATGTTAGAATATATTAAAAATAGTTGCTTTCATCGTTAAATGCTTTCTGTTCAAATTAGAAGCAATTTAGTATTATTACATGGGTATTTCTGCCTTTTCTTACAAGTGTTTATTGAAGCAACAAGAGAGATACTTGATAAGCCAAGGAAAGACGACTATAGGCAATTTGACTTGACTCTTGGTGTTAAAGGATACTTTGCTTGAAATTGATAATGAAGAACATTTCCAAGAATTAATTCATTATTCTTGGTTTTGGAAGGTTGGTTCGATTATGATTTTCATTTAGTTAAGTTCCGCCGCCAAATCATTGAGCAATGATTCCATACAATTTTATTAAAACTAATGAAACGAATACTCTGTTTTTAGGCCAAATTCAGTATGGCACTTCAGCAAAAGTTTAATTTTAACTACATGAGACGTGATATTATTGATAAGTCAAGCATGCTTTATCGTATTGAAGTTGGATCATCATTTGTATAAAAAAATCTCCCAGGCATTTGAGGTCTTTCATAATGAAAATTTTCTGTAAATTATTCCTTGTAAGTGGAAAATGTCCTATTGGTCCTGCCTGGTTTTTTTTTTCCCAAGATTATTTATTTTTATATATATATATAAAAATATATATATATTTTTTGAGTAGTGCGTAGAATTTCTTGCATTTTTGGGCCATTAGTTTAATATTTATGCAAAATCTGTCAGGATTACCACTGAGGTTTTGTCTCATGTTTTGGCTCTATCATAAGGGACTTTTGTACTAACATCTCTAGTCTCATGTTACCTTAATACAAAGTGATCTGCACTAAGTAAGATACAAGCTTCAGCTAATCAGAATTAGCAGCTATCTAGAGTAATAGACTGTTAAGGTGTGGCTGCGGTTCCCCTGTCAACTTTGTCTCACTCAATGTACATGAAGATCAGGTGTGGTACTTGGCAGGGCCTTGAGGACATTAGGTCTTAATTTCCCTGACCAGCCTCCCTAGGGACCACCACCCATGCTCTCTGCCTCTGGGCCCAGGAGCTCCGTTTAAACTCAGGGCTGAGTGTTTAGCCCTCGGCTGAGCTCTGTTCCGTGCCTGACTTCTGCCCTCCCCCTGGATGGATCTCAGGCCTGTGCGGTAGGTGGTTTGTCTTAGATGTGCTGCATAACTTGTGTCTAGTGCTGTCTCTGTAGCCATCCTTTTTCCTTCTGGTTGGTCTACCTGGGGATCACTGTCACATCCTGTCTGGGACTGTCAGTGGATTATTATCTTACCAGCACCACTCTCTGCCTGGTGTGTTCAAGTGCTGTGGGGCTGCACCTCTGGTGCAGAGGGAACCCCCTGTTCTGGGGTCACGCTTGGCTCCAGATTTGCCCTCCCTGTGGGAACAGCCAGCCCTGGCTGCTGCTGGACCCTGCTACGCATTCAGTACCCTCTTCTGGGATGAGTGCCGTGGTGAAGAGGCTTGGCAGCCAATACTGCTATTCCTGCCCCTTTTCCTTGGTGATGTGAAGAGCAGACACAGCCCTCCAGCTCAGAGTTTCCTGGCATGAGTGCACCTTTCCTTCTCCTCACACCCGCTCCTGAGCCCCTCAACTGTCAGCCTATCTCACCTGCCTTGCCTGTTGAAATGGCAATCTCCCAGTCTGACTCTTCCCCACTATCGCCATAAGGCTGTGGGCTTTTTGTGATCATCTGCTGCTTCGTGACTGAATTAAATATGCTTAATTTTGAGTGTGTTTTTAAAAGATAAATTAAGTAAAATACAACGATGCAGATGCTGCAATTCACTGACTCAAAGAGAAGAAAAAAACCAAAGGGGTTGGAAGGGGATTCAAAAGTTCAACAGTATATTCTCCTGGGCTACGGCAGGATCAATCATACGAACACAATTCCTGACAGATACTTATTTAATCTGTTTTATGAGCACTTCAGTAAGGGAGATTCTAGAGATTCTATTGTCAATCTGTTCACTATTTAACTATTCGAGCTGCAGAGACAGAATTTTCTTGAGTTCAGAGTCTTAATTGCTTGTGCTGTTATCAGTATTCCAGATTGCTAAAGTTGATGGTATTTCAGACACCTGCTATACATAATCCTTTTCTGTTTTGTGGTTTTGATGAGTCTATGCTGCTTGCATTGAAATTGGATGACAACTGAACTATCTTTTGTTAGGGAAGTAAACAATATCCAAACTGTGTCCTCAGTAGGTTGAGTAGCCAAGTTTTCAGAGATGACTTGGAAAGTCGTAAGAGTTCTGGGAAAGAGTTAGTAAGTAGGACCTTTGTTAAAAAAACAAACAAACAAAACCTAAAAGAAACACAAAACCGGCAAACCAAATCAATAACAACAAAAACCGTTCTCCCTGTAGGTGGTTGGATTTTGCAGCCTTCAGTCAGAGACAGTGGTGAAGATTTTATGCTTGTTTCCAACTGGATTGTTTTCAGTGGGATGTGTTCTTCGTTTTCATGGTTGAGGCCAGTTGTGTCTCAGGGATATCCAGTCAGAACCCTCCAGTTCTGAACTTGTTTGCTAATATCAGACACACCCCAGCATCCCCCCAGTGTACCTTGGGCCAGCTTAGCTGGGGAGGAAACACCAATAGCTTATGCCAAACAGAGAGGGAAAATTTCAGTTTTCAGGGTCTGTCATCTGGCTGTCTTCTTGCCTTGTAGCCGTTGCATGAAGCATTGCCTTCTGCCAGCTAGAAAGGAAGTCTACTGAAGTGCAGAGGATGTAGGAGAGTTCGGTATTTAGTGAAATATTAACTGCAGCTCAAGTAAAATGACTTTCTTTTGTTACTGTGATTTGTAGGGTGTGGTGGTTGGTTGTTGTTTTTTGTTTGGTATATATACCATGTCTGGAATATAAAGGTATTTCATTTGGAAGAAGACTGTTTGAATGTTTCATCTGCAAGGAGGAGGGGTAATACGTATTGAAGGAGGACGAAAAATATCAGAGTGAGGTTAAAAAAAAATGAAATGGAGCAAAAGAGCAGAGCAGAAGTGTAGTGTTTTAGACTGGGATGGGATTTTGAATATTTTTTTAATAATAGCTATTTGGAGAAGGACTGGAGTCTGCATTTCAGGAGAAGCCAGGAGGTCAGAGACCCAAGGTAGTAAGTTTGGAATCTTAAATTCTCGAGAACACTCAAGAGTAGGAGGCAAGTGCCCAAGAACTGACAACTGGAAGATAATTCTTCGCTTAGATACTCATTAGCTCATACACGCTTTTCAGAGTAACTTCTTTTGAACCGTGAATATATTTTGTGCTTCAATTTTCAACTGTTCCGGAGTTAGTAAGCAGTATATCAGAATGGCCACAGAGTGTGAGCTCTGGAAGGGAACACTTTTCCAGCATCAGCTGCTTGTGGGAGGCCCGCACCGTCTGATCGGGCTCCTGCCAACCACAGGGTGCTGCTCAAGGTACCGGCGAGTTCGGCGACTGCCAGCGGAAAATGAACAGCCGGTGCTGCAGTTTAACCCGTTGGAGGTTAACCCCTGGAGGGTTTCCAGCCGAGGCAGCAGCAGGAGTGCCCGGGGGGCGGCAGGGGAAAGCCCGCGAAGCCGCTGTCCCGGGGCAGGAGGCGCGGGCGGCGGGCAGGCGGCGCCTGGCAGCCTCGGGACGGGCGGCAGAGGGCGGCAGAGCGCCAGGCGGGCGGCGGCCGCGGGGGGCCCGGGGGCTGCGCCCGGGGGCTGCGGGGGCTCGGCCCGAGCGGCGTGTGCGGGGCCGGCGGCTCCTCCTGGCGAGAGGGGCTGCGACTGCCAGCCGCGGGCTGAGGTGTGTTCCCAGGCTAGTGAGGTGTCCTTTGGATAAACTTGTCTGTGCTGGTTCCTTGGCTCTGCTCGGGCACTTGAAAGGCTGTACAGTAGGGGTTAGTTCGGTCCAGCCCGAATCACCACTGAATCCTTTCATCTACTTGCGTAGATGTTTGTGTTTGATTGCTAACTGTACAGTGTATTTTCAAAACATTGCATCGGGCTGTGTGTGCTTGAAGTGGGAAGGTGAACATTCTTACATAGTTTAATGTATAGGAACTTAACATTTGAAAGAGATCTCCTGAGGTAATGTTTTAAAATTCCTTTACCAGTTAGGAAATTGATTTCTTTTCTCCCTTCGGTCCAAGGGTAGTATCACTAATCCAACAAATAATGCCAGATTATCATAATCCATTTGATTTTTGTCGTAAAGACTGTTTGATTTGTGAGCAGAGGTTTTTAACCTGTTGAAGCATTTGATGAGCTAAGAATTACAGGAGGCCTTTTTTAAATAACTAATAGCGTGTTGGCTATCCAGTTGTCTTCTTGAGAGAAAGTGATCCCAGGAAATGGTCTTTACATTTTGAGAGAGGCAGTATTTCATGCACGTTCCTCTACTACATTATCCCACAAATACACAGTTGAAGTCCCAGTAGCTTCCACAGGGTCAGAGTTTTATTGGACCTTTATTGTATTATCCTTCATAGATCTTGGACTGTCTGGAAGAAGCAATGAAGGATATGCAGTGCAGTTTATTAATCTGCCTAGTGGCGTCAACATGAGCAAACCTGCAGTTGTACTTGGATGTTCAATTCAATTAGCGTAGAAAAGATTTTTTTAATACATGGACCTCAAAGTTGTAATTTTAAGAAAGCCAACTGTGAGAAATTGCATTTGTCCAAAGTGTGTCTGCTTAGTCTGTGTTTCTTACGTATTCACCAAGTATCCAATCTGATTACCTCCTGCCTTATACTAAAATTTATCAATTATTTAATGTTAAATGAAACGGTTGAAAAGTTGGATAGAAATCTCAACTCTCTCCTGTTTTCTCTTATGCCTGTACAAATTATGAGAGTTTTTCCTTTCTGGTAAATAGAATCTGAAGCACTCAACTCTAGGTACTTGTAGTAGGTGATAAGACTTTAGCATTTTGGCTGCTGGTGGGTGAAACAATACTCTGTGTGGTTGTTTGTTTTGTTAACAACAGTAACAGATTAGTCACTAAGCTTTTGTGGATAAGAAGGCTGAGTAATTTAGCTGCTGTCAGGACTCTGCCCTACAAGACGTGTCCTGTTTTACATATAATAGATGGTTTAGTTTGCCTTTATTTTGGTAGCAGGAATTTTTCTTGACATCCTCAAAAATTGTTCTTGAAGTTGGGGTGGGTTTTTTTTGTTGTTGGTTTTTTTTTTTTTTTTTTTTTATGTAATAGCAGTTGGAACCTTAGATGAAACTTCAATTAAAAATAAAGATGTTAGAATTGTTTAATGAGATGACTTTGTTTAGCTGTGTTTAACCTAATTGTCTCTCCAGTGTAACTGTACAGCAAAAGGCCCTTTAAAGACATACTGTGAAATTAATTCCATACATCTCTCTGTCTTTGAGAACTTAGGATACAGTGTATAGTGTAGCTTCTTCATCACTCTTGTCTAGTCCCTGAATAAGAAAAAGCAGAAGAATTTTGTGTACGGGAAACTGAGGTGTTAAGGCCACTCTTCCCATAGCTAGATACAAAATAGTCAAACATATATTCAGTGTGTCTGTCGCTTAGCGTGAGCCAAGTGATTTATTTATAGAGTTTAGGTGTGTATTTTACATCCAGCTGTCAATGTTATTAAAAGGACAGGTGATGTTAGAGCCATACCTATGGAGGTTTTGTCTCCTTGGTAGACGAATTGCTGCTGCAGCGTGGGTAAGCTGGTTTTGGTCTGTGCTTCAGTTGACAACTCAAAAAATTCTCCTCATAACATATAAACTGTGTGATAATGACAACTCAAAAAATTCTCCTCATAACATATAAACTGTGTGAGAATGACAACTCAAAAAATTCTCCTCATAACATATAAACTGTGTGATAATGATCACACTCTTTCTGGTTTCTATTTGGGTCAGATTTTTCAAACTTCAGCTTGACTTGTCAGGGATATCCTGACTTTCATTGCTGCTTATGAGAATTCAAAAAAGTTATCTTGAGTCTGCACTTCCCCAGCCTCCATACTCTCATTTTTTACTTCTGAAGTAGAAAGCGTGAATCGGCTTTCTAGCTGTTTTCAAGAAAGCAATTTCTGGCAGCGAGACTTTGATGTTTTTGAAATGTGATGGAATTCTTTTACCTTCCTGAATAAAGAGAGGATTACTAATAGGTATCTGGTATTCATGATGCAAAGGTGATTTATGTATTGGCATTCTGAATTGTTACTTCACAGTCCTGAAACTGACTGTCACACCCATGAAAGTTCTGCATAAGATTTTTATCTGCCTCCCTTACCCCTCTTTAAATATCTTACCTCTGCTGACAATGTTCCATAGAATTCAACATCCCAGACACATATCATGCTCTGCCTTTTTTATCTTATCTTTTTTGAGTATTATATTGGTGTGCGACCACTGAATAATTTGTCATGAATCAACACAGTATTTTTTCTGTTGAAATTTAAGAACATGCAGTACCAATTAAGAGTCTGTCAAATACTATGCTTTTGAATTTTGAGTTTTGACAGATAGCAAAGCGTGATTTAGTGAAGAATTAAGAATTGTCAATTCAACGTCACACGCTTTTTTTTTATTCTAAAAAAGTGTACTTTTTAAATCCCATACACTTTCTGTTTTGTTATCTAGTGTTTGGGGGTTTTTTTGATTGTTTCTTTGATTGTTTTTTTTTTGTTTGTTTGTTTTGTGTTTTCGTTTTGGTTTGGCTTTGTTTCATTTTGTAGTGTGGTGGTGGTTTAGAGGTTTTCTTTGTTTTTTAAAGTTATAAGCTTCCCTTCTTTTATGTACTGGACATTGAGAGTGAAGCTGACAGTATTAATGAAGTGCAAAAGATAATTTACTGTATTTTGTCTGAATTTAGCCTGGTAACCACTCAAGTGAAGAATTAATCTTGGATATATGATTATGTGTAATAGGGTTGCACTTGGGAGCAGGGCAGTTACATTTCTCTTATTTAATTATCATGTCAAAGAGAGGAGAGTGGTCTCCCTTTTCATATGATGTAGTAATGTTATATTGTGATTTTTTTTCATGCATACAAACCTGAGCATACTGCTGCTGTAGGATTGAGAAGTCAGAGGACAGAGCACATACAATGTTGGACCAAGAAAATATTTTGGTACTACAATTTCCTTTTGCTGGTTGAAGATGGAGAGGGAACAGATAACAGTGTGTTGCAGTAGGAAGGATGCAGATGAGAACAAATAGTCTCAAATAGCACAGTAGCTTGTCATTAAAAGGGGAAGGAAAGGTAAGAAAAGATTTGGTTCATAATTTTGGGATATTTTTCATAATGCATGTTAAATTTGTGGTAATCCTTTCAAACTAGGTGGGACAGTATATGTTGGAATAAGCACTAGACAAAACATCCGTAGTAGAAAGTGACTGGGTAAAACCCATTTTCATACCTACTGGCTGTTTATTTGCTGCAATTAGTAGTTGTAAGGGTGATGTTTTTATACGTATAAGTTGTTACCTTTACTGTGAAAAAAAAAGAAAATAATAATAATAAAAAATATTCTGATTTAAGGAATGCAACCAGAGTAACTTTTTTCCTTAAACTAATGCCTCCCAACACTTTGCTTGAGGGTTCAGACAGAGAATTATCTCATCTGTATTAAGGCCCTTCAAAAAAACAATTCTATGCAGTCTCTCTAGTTGATTTATGTATTTATTCTGATGAATCCTGCTTGAAATATCCATTGTTTGGATAGCAAAGAAATAAAAGGGAAAAATAGTTTTACTGATGCTTGTAACTCCCCCCCCTCCCGCTGTGATTGTCACACTGCTATTTATTCGTGGTCTACAGACAATGTATTATTTTTTCTATTTTTGTTCTTTAATTACAACTACTCTTTTAATTTATTTCAATTTAAGAATTAATCTTGATAAATGGGAAAGTCTTGCACAGCTAAATTATGTGATATGTTTAATTTTCATTCATGTTTTGACAAAGCACTGAAGAAAGTTCAAGGAGTTCACAGCTTTCAAATTTCAAGACAGTCCTAAAGAACAATGGGATGAAGGGTTAATTGTGCTATTAGACCACAGAAATGGTGATGTATATGTTTATAAAATATTAGTAGTGCTTGATTATCTCATGGAATTAATGGGTATGTTGAAGACACTGTGTTTTGACAGTGCTGGAATAGAAGCTGAGTCTTTCCCAGCTGTGAGCAGTAATTTCTTCCCTTAGCCCATTGGTATGAGGAGGTTGATGTGCATATGCTACCCAAACTGTGTGTGTCTGGAAAGATTTCTTCACATAGTCATTGCAAAAGTTCTTGACTTGTTGCAGTTGTGTCTGTAAGAGAAAACAGAAAAGGAGGGAAATAGTCATAGAAGCAGTATGGCTATATCCCTGGCAGGAATGTGTTTGGAAAAAGAAGCTAGTTTCCATTAGAGAGATGGAGACATTATGTAAGGAAATTGCTGCTTCCAGTTTCTTTCTGTTCTCAAGGAAAGGGTCTTCAGTATCAATACATTTCTTACAGATAAAGAAAATTGTGTTAAATCTGACTCATCTCAACAGTTACTTCCTCCCACCGGAAACAAACAGGCAAGGAGAGTTGCCCAGATGTGTAGGCAAAGAGGGCAGCAATTTACTCTCTTTGATTTGAACAAACATCCACTTTGAAAGAATAAAAATTTTAGTAAGTATCTTAGGTCCCTCTGACACTGTGTTTGACACAGCTTCTGAATGCAGAAAAATATCTCATGTGACCAATACTGATGGAAAGGTTTAAAAATTGGTAGGAAAACACATCTAACTTTAACAGGCAGAAAAGGCAGAAAATTGATCTTGCAATAGCCTTGTAACTAGATTATTTACAGTTTTCTGAACTCGTATACAAACAGAATAGCCCATTTATGGAGCTTTTAATTTCTGATAGTTAAACAGATTAACTTTAAGTATTATTTAATTCTAAATTTAATTTACTTGAGAATACATGAGGTATCCTAAAGTGCTAATACAGGGATTCTTTTAATACAACACAGTAGCAAGCCCTTTTCCTAGTTTCATAACCTTTGCAGTCGTAAGGTATTATTTGGTCATTCAGACCAAATGAAGGAGCTATTAGTACCCTGTTTAACGATAATTGAAACGATAGAAAACACTGCCTCAAGTACAGGCCTGTTTGACAGGGTTTGTTTGAGAGCTAAGCTGTATTCCCCTGGTTTTATATTCCTCCCCGCCCCCCCGGAATTTGGAAAACATTGCTCACTATTGAATTTTAAAAAGAAAGGTCAAAAAATACACTTCATTAAAGCGTATCATTAAAAAGACTTCATTAAGTCTTAAACTTAGTGAAGATGTTTAGGAACATGTATGTAATTTAGTAGCTTCTGTCTTCTATTGTATTGGTCTGAACAGTAATTGTAATGTTTGGAAGAAAACTAATGACATCAATTGTTCTAAGTTATTTACCCAAGAATAGAGTTTTCTGATAATCGCTCCATAACGTGTTATCAGTACCTCTTTATACACTTCTGTTGAATTAATTTTTACACACTGGAATTCTTACTAAAATATTATGCTTGGTCCTTGGGAGCGTTCGTAGTAATGCTGGTAGTAATCAGGCAAACTGGAACAATTGCATTCATCAAGTATTTTTAATGTAATTGCTCTATTTAATGAATCAAATTGCAAAACTTTCAGCTCTGAAGAAATAGTATGTGGTAGAAAAGTAATGAAAAACAGCAGAGCTTCAAACCAAAATGAAAATGTTGGTGTTTTGTATGTCTTCCAGAGACGCTGTTTGATAGCCTGGTTGTTAGGTGAAAGAAAAGTAAATCGGGTTCCTTAGTGCATGGTTTTTGTGAAATGTTTGTTTTTCAACATGGGAATTATCAGACAGGGCTGGATTCCAGACAGCTGGGCAGATGGTTCTTTCTTTTCAAATTGGGTTGTGCCAACAAAGAGAGACAGCTATACAAATGTTAACCCCTAAGGGATAGAGGAATCTCTGTCAATCTTTCCCCCTCCTCCCCCTACAACTGTCTGTTTGAAAAGAAAAGCAAAATAACAATTTTGATTTAATTACTGAAAAGTATTCCAATTTTTAAATGTGAGTTTTTAAACTTTGTCTTTTTGAAACCATCTGTGTTTAGAAATATAATACAGTCGATTAACTGGTGTTTAACATGTGGTTGCTTAGATAATGAAGCATAAAAAAAAATTGCCTCAGGTCAACTATGTATCAATTGCAATGTCTTGAAGATGCTGATGTATATGTAAGAGAAGTGGTTAGTAACTTGCTGCAAATTTTTTTCTACACTTTACCAAGTTTCAAACTTTGATGTTTGTTGCCTAAAAAACCCCCTACTTTAGGAAATAGACCTAAGAACTCATGATCTTGGAAAAAGAAGTTTTAGAATTGCAGAATTTACCTCTGACCGTAATCCCTGCTGCCCAACAGAACTTTATAACCTTCAGTTAAATCTTTCTAAAATTTCCCTCCTTTGGTAAGCATGAATGGCGTACCTGGGCAGTTATACCTGCAACAACAGCTGAATCCTTAATATCCTTTTGATTATCTCAATTAGATCTTGATAAATGAGGTTTCTTTTTTTTTTAAATTTGTATTTGATCTTTTTTTTTTTTTTAAGTGGAGGATATTCTGCTCCAAAACAAACTTGAAGATTTACTTCCATTGCATCAGGATGGGTCACAGGAGTGGGAGAAGCCGTGTAGCTCTGCATCTATGCAAATGCTCTGTAGGCATTCCTTTTCTTCCAGTTCTTGCTGCAGTGTCTAATACTCCCATTAGAGTACAAAGAATAGGAGGAGAAAAACACACCTTCTCAGATTGTTTTATTTAATACAGTAAAAAATTGCCCCAGAAAATGTGACAGGTATCTTATATTGAGGTAAATTGTATGTGATTGGTTTTTATACTGTAACCACAGCAGTTAATTGTACCTTTTTAATTTGCATATTTTAAATTTACTTTAGTAGAAAATGAATCCTAAGAGTTTCATCGGCTCCTTTCCAATTTTACTTTGTTATATTAGCTATAACTGTATTTGTATTTAATGTAAGACACGTTGTAAATACAGATATTTGCTAGCAAATGTTTCACGTCAAAACGTTTGCATTTTGTATGTTTGCATTTTGTATGCGATTACATTCTGGAACATATAGAAACAACTACGAATTATCCCATTCAAAATACCAGACTAACTTATGAGTATGAATAAAATAGAATGGAATGTAATATCAAACATGGTGGAACAGTATTTTATTTTCAGATAGCCTTATAGTCTTAAATAACTTCAACAGGCAGTAAAACTTTTCTTATTTTGAACACTGCTGCTTGACTATTTATTTAAACAGCCAACTTGACATTATTTTTGTCCTACCCACTCATGTTTTTTAATTGCACAAATTATTTCTGCAAACTGCTTGTTAGCATGTTGTGATAGCATGCTCTTGATGATATGAATGCCTTTATCTGGTTAGATAACTTCTCAGAGAACACTTGTTTCTTAAGTTTCTGAGACCCCATTCTCAGGGCTTACTCCTTTGCTTAATCCAAAGAAACAGAACACTCTTCTTGAGTTACTTTCTTTTGACACAGTTCCCAATCCAAATAGCAATCAATAAGAGAAGAGAACATTTTTTCTTTCAGACTCTTAGTTAAAAATAATCAATAGGATATATGTCAAAATTTCAAATAATGTTATTTTAACACATGTGTACGTGTTCTATTTTTTTTAATAAATCGTAGAATCCATAATGTGGTAAGGGTTGGAAGGGACCTTTGGAGATCATTGAGTCCAACACCCCCTGCCAGCACAGGAACACCCAGGGCAGGCCACACAGGAACAGATCCAGGTGGGTCTTGAAAGTCTCTAGAGAAGGAGACTCCACAGCCTCTCTGGGCAGCCTGTTCCAGTGCTCTGTCACTCTCACAGAGAAGTTTTTCCTCATGTCGAGGTGGAACTTCCTATGTATCAAGCATTGTGGTAGCAATCGATGGTTTATTATATCATGAAACATAATTTATATCTATTTTTTTTACATCTGAACACAATATGGAATTAGGACTGTTGCTTAAAAAAGCTTTTAGTAGACTTCTGAAAGAGAATATCTAGCTTACTTGACTGTACTGGCAAGTCAGATAGCAGAAAAGCTAAAAAAACCTATATCCTCCAGGATGCTTAGACTAGACATTAGGAAAAAAATTTTCATGGAAAGGGTAGTGAAGTATTGGAATGGGCTGCCCAGGGAGGGGGTTGAGTCCCCATCCCTGGATGTGTTTAAAAATCTCTTGGATGTGGTGTTGGGTGACATGGTCTAGGGGTGAATCTGTAGAGTAGGGCTAATGGTTGGACACGATGATCCCAAGGGGCTTTTCCAACCTGAGTGATTCTGTGATTTTGTGTTTCTTCTTGCTTCTGAAATTTTATGCTGAACGCAGGAGGCACTGGATGAGGAATTGAATGTTGTTATGAGGTATTCCTTGGATGAATCACTTGTGGTAGTGTTCTTTGAGGACACAACTTTCTCAGTTATGCAGGGATTTGCTCCTAAGTAATGAATCTGAATACTGCATGTGGCCTTTCTTTGGGTGTCTCATCGGACTTTGCTTCTGCTTAAAAAAAAAAAAACCAAACTGTTATTAAGTGTGCAGTCTAGGGAAAACCAACAAAACTGAAATGAGCTAAGGCAAATCAGAAACCTAGGCAAGGTTCAAAATGTGCAATTCTAGAGAGCTTCCATCTTCTTTCTTTGAAAAGCCTTTTATTTATTTGAGTGCAGTATTGCAAAACTGAGTTTTGAATGAGCAGTTTGTGGTAAAAGTTGATTCTGTTAGTTAATATGTAAAATATCACACATTTAAAAATGAATTAATTTTTTTTTTAATTCAAGTCACAAAATAGGATGAAATGGTTAAGTCTCAGCAAAAGATACAATGATATTTATGAAAAGAAAGATTTGCTCCGAAGAGTGCAATCTGACAAGAAAATTAATTCATCCCTGAGAAGGCATCATGAGACTTTGGCAGCAAAGTGTCTTAAAAAAGGGAGATCTTGAAGATACTTCACTTTCAGGCAGTGAATCCATTCACCTAAGCTGAGTGCTTTGTTCTTGCAATCAGAGCAATCTTTAGAAGAAGGGAAGCTGAACGGAGAAATTTGCCGAGTAGGGAACAATCTTGCTATGTAAAGTCATTTTCCTTTCTGAAGTGTTCGAGTGTACAGTCAGGGAGAGAATAGGCCAAGAAATATATCTTTGATCAATAGAAACACAGGAAAGCTGTCTGAAAATTCTATACCTGTTTCTCCCACTTTTCATTCCTTTCTATTAGTGCAATAGAAGACGAGTATAAATTCTCAATTGCAGGATTTCATTAAACTTGTTTGTGCCCAGTAGAAGCTCAGAATCTCAGTAGAACATGTGAAAACATCACTGGTCAACAGGGAATTCCACATGCAAACAAATACCCAGACTTTATAAATTGTAGTATCTCACGTGATTTAGGAGTTATGAATTCTGCTGCCCTCTAAACATCAAGTAAAATGAAACTGTGTAGTCAAAAGAAATATTCTTATGAAGATGCCTTGGGACTGGCAGGGGCTATAATACTTGACTGAAGCTCTCTGTATGAATCTGTGATTATTTGAAGGTGGTACTGAATAAATGTTAAATATTTTTCTACATTTAAGTAATTTATTTTTATGTTGGAGTAAATGAAATGAAAATTTATTTTATGAAATGGTTTAAAGGTGCAAGAAAGGTGACCAATATTTGGGCTTAGTACAATGGCAGTAAATAAATTGTTACAAGTGTTCCTTCTAGAGTGGAATAGTTAAGGATTCATAGGAGTAGGAAGTTGCTGAGTACCACCTGCTGGCATTTTTCTTTGTGCTTGAAGATAATAATGAAATAGGCTTTCTGCCTTGGCATTCTTTACATTTATGAATATATATAAATTAATGAATTTCATCAGCTTCTACAAGGACAGTGAAGAGGCTGTGACAGCACTGATACAGGGACCTTCAAGGTTTACATAAACATCAGTTGGCAATATATGATTAAAAAATGGATGTTAGGGCTAGAGTCAGGGGAGAGAGGGAAAAATCATGTTTCAAAGGTATAAAACCTTACTTTGAAATCTACAATGAGTGTTTTTAGCACTCATTTTTTCTCACTCATAGTCTTAATAACGTGATGAAGACATGTTAAATATATCAGTGAATTATTGCTACTTATGATTTACTGACTCAAAGCATGATCTGTCAGCCTTCAAAGGAAGACTCCAGTACTACTTCATAAGAAATTCCTGGTTTATTTTATATATAAATATTTTGCAAGTATTCTGCCTTATAGTATGCTGACAACATCAGTACAAGTCATGGTATTGGAGCTGTCAGTAATACGTGTATATGTATTTCATTGTTAAGTGGACGAGGGCAAAGGTAGAAGATACGGTGTGGATCAGATCTGGTTATGTTTGTAGCACAAAGACAGTGGAGGTAACAAAAAGAGCAGATGCAGGCAAACTATAAGTGGTCATGGGATAAACTTCAGAATAAACTTCATGGGGTAAAGTTCAGAATTTTGCCTTTCAGCAAAACATTGCACAGAGCATTTACTGGATAAAAAAAAATCGTGTTTGATTTGAAATATAGTAAAGGTACAAGATAATAACTGCTGATTTGTAACTCCTTAATTGTAACTAGTCCATCAGTTTACACTGCCTGCTTGAGGAGGTAAATCAGTTTGCATTACGTGCTTGCCTTTTTAGATCAGTCTGGAGGGGTACATGAGAGCATCTCACATTGCACTAAATGCTTATTTTAACTCCTAGAAGTGCCCTGTCTCCGTGCGTGGCTAGGCAGCTCACACCAGGCTGCACAGAGCAGGGTTCCCAGTGTCTGAAAGCACTCTCTGCAGTGTCCCCTGGGGTGCTGCCAGGAGCCTCAGCTGCCCCATAGCTGCTATGCCAGGACAGGGCAGGGCTGATACCAGTGTGGCACCGTGCTGGTCTGCTCGGCCTGGGGAGACCTCACAAATGGTACTGGGTATTTATCTGTTTAGGAACTGGACACTCTGTATGGATGAATTCAAATGCTTGAAGTGATGCCTGCAATGCACTTCATATATCCTAAGGTATCTGTTCTGAGCCCAAGAGGCCACTTCAGAGACCTCCCATAGATCCTGTGTCATACACGGCAGCTCTGTGTCTTGGGGACTCTGCAAGATGGTTCTACATGAATGTTTAGAGTCTTATAATGCTTTCCTACATTTAGACTTCTAAATTCATTTGTAAAGTGTATGTTGCTGTCAGATACCAAAAGAGACTTGGTTTTATGCTCTGGTGGTTGCAATCATCTAAACTTTCAGATCTGTGTCAAAATGAGATGAACCCACTTGTGGAAATGCTGATTTTGTTTTGTACTTTAGTGCTAGTGATGAACCTGTATTCTGATAAGTAGAGAATTTTCTCTCACAATATTCCTATCTTTAGTAAATCCTGAAAACAAAGTGTTGCTCTGCTGGGTAAAACACCTTCTGGATGGCTGGGCCCAAAAAATGGTGGTAATTGGTGTAAAATCCATCTGGCAGCCAGTCACAAGTGTTTCCCAGGGCTCTGGATTGAGGCCACTTTCGCTTAATATCTTTATCAGTGATCTGGATGAGGGCATCGAGGGCACCCTTAGGAAGTTTGCAGATGGCACCAAGTTGTGTGGGTGTGTTGATCTGCTTGAGAGTAGGGAGGCTCTAGGATAGGCTGGATCAATGAGTCAAGGCCAATTGTACGACGGTCAACAAAGCCAAGTGCCAGGTTCTGCTCTTGGGCCACAACAACCCCCTGCAACACACCAGGCTTGGGGAAGAGTGGCTGGAAAGCTGTCCAGCTGAAAAGGACCTGGGGGTACTGATTGACAATGGTCTGAGTATGAGCCAGCAGTGTGTCCAGGTGGCCAAGAAAGCCAATGGCATTCTGGCTTGTATCAGCACTAGTGTGGCCAGCAGGATTAGGGAAGTGATTGCTGCCTGTACTCAGGACTGGTGGGGCCACACCTTGGGTACTGCGTTTAGTTTTGGACATTTCAGTACAAAAAAAAGACATGGCGGTGCTGGAGCAGGTCCAGAGAAGGGCAACAAAGCTGGTGAAGGGTCTAAAGAACAAGTTTTATGAGGAGCTGCTGAGGGAACTAGGACTACTTAGCCTGGAGAAAGAGAGGCTGAGGGGAGACCTTATTGCTCTCTACAACTACCTGAAGGGAGGTTGTAGAGAGGTGGGCGATGGTCTCTTCTCCCAAGTAACAAGTGGTAAGACAAGAGGAAATGGTCTCAAGTTGCACCAGGCAAGGTTTAGTTTTGATAGTATGAAGACTTTTTTGCTGAAAGGGCTGTCAAGCATTGGAACAGGCTGCCCATGAAGTGTTTGAGTCAGCACCCCTGGCTGTGTTTAGAAGTCGTGGAGATACGGTGCTTAGGAACGTGGTTTAGCAGTGGAAATATAGAGCAGAGTTAATGGTTGGACTCAATG
This sequence comes from Todiramphus chloris collaris, assembly GCA_025345505.1. Classification (NCBI taxonomy): domain Eukaryota; kingdom Metazoa; phylum Chordata; class Aves; order Coraciiformes; family Alcedinidae; genus Todiramphus; species Todiramphus chloris. The sequence goes on along the minus strand of JANVCC010000081.1, from coordinate 3,953,107 downwards.
ATCTTGAAGGTCTTTTCCAATCTAGATGATTCTATGATGATCTGTTGAGGTCTGTCAAATTACAGGTTTTTAATTACTTAAAAAATGTGGAAGGAGTATGTATTCTTAAGTTGGAACAATCTGAGGCCAATACAGCTATCATATCATCTTAACCTTTAAATCCACAATATAAACAACAAAACATTGGATGATCTTTGACCTTTCTGTATTGTTAGTTCTATTTGTGGGCTTAAAAATTAACATACAACTGTATGAAAATTAATTGTTATTATTGTTTTGTCCGATCAACTAAAAACTGATGGCTAGAAAGCTGTAAAAATACAATAATTGCTAATAATACAAAATATTGCAAGTGATAATTTTATATTCCATAGAATAAAATGGCTGTAGTAAATCATTGACCCATTATTTTCTCAGGCACATGTCTGTATAGTTGATGCTTCCATTTTAATTATAGTAACATTTTATTTTATATGGGACTTAAAATATGAAAGGGCAAGATCTCTATTGGTTTATTTTCTTGTGTGTTCCCCCTCCCCAATTTTATAGTATCAGTATAGTACCCTTTCAAATCTTCAAAATAAACCAAAACAGCTTCTCTAAGCCCTCACTATTTGTAATAATCTTTTGAGCCTCTAATTAGACTTTTTTAGTGAAGTTATAAGATAATGCATCTGCCTGCCTGTTACCTATCAGCTGATTGAAAATATTTACCCAGACTCTGACCTGAGTTTGTGAAATGGTCAGTTCTCAACCGTTAGCTTTTAATTCAGACTGTGTAAGTAATTCCTTGTGTTTTGGACAAATTCTGCAGGCATCAGTGGGCACTCCTGAAACCTTTAGGTCGTGCTTTTTCTGCTGTTTAACCCTTACTCACAGACAGTGATATCTTTCATCGACTATTTGCTGTACTGAATAATTCTGGCCATTTGGGCTGCATGGATGAGTGAAAACAGAAGTAGCTTGTTGCATATTTAAGTATTGACACATTCATCTCTGCAGTTTAACTGGGGAATTTTGCTTTCTTTCATATGCAGCTCTTGACAGAACTATTGCTCTCCTGTGTTTCAGAACTTGTTTCGGTTCAATTGCAGAGTGTTACAGAGAACATCACAGTTGTTCTTGATACTCAGGGAAATCTTTCTGATGTTTTGAAACATTTTGGAATCCAAGTAGCCTGCACCACCATATTGCCACTAATTGTTTTCCTTCGTTAGCTAGGTTAAAACTAACAAAATGTTCTTATTTATTCCACAGTCATGCTTTATCTTCCTGTGTATATTCCTAATGCTCTTGAGGCCATGTTATTTATTAAAAGAAGTAGCCACACCATAATTTAATGTGTTTTAAGATTAGCATTTGACAGTCTATATTTGTGGAATTACCCTTTAAAATACGAAGTGGTTGAGTTTTTATCCATGCTGATCTGTGTCTATCATTGAAGCTACATTTAGTGTGCTGTTTCAACTTCGTTGATCTTTCTGACACGTGTCACTTCCACCAGGAATCCCCATGACATCTTCTCTGTAATGCTCTTTGGACAATAGCAAATTTTATATGGAAATGTAGCTATGTTTTTAATAGATTCCAAGGCAGAATTTTGCTATTCAGTTGCTATATGCATAAATAAATAAAAATAATAAAAATAAAAAATCAAACAACCCACAACAACAACAAAACCCACAAAAAAATAACCAAAACTAAAAAAAACCCCACAAAACAAAACAAAAAAAGAAGGTAAAACAACAAAAAGAAAACAAAAGAATACAAAACCCAAACACAAACCAAGCTACAAAAAAAGTCCCAAAACCCGAGACAAAACCCCCAACCCTCAATAGAAACTAATAGGAAGGACATCACAAACAATTGACGTTTAGTCTTCTGGCTGTTTTGAGTCTTTCAATGTAACCATGTGGATTTCTCTCAAATGAGTATCTTCTGCTGTAGAACCAGATGTCATCTTCACGTAATTATGTACGCAGCTTCTAAATTCTTTTTGGAAACAACGTTAACTACAAGATTTAGTTCTTCAGTTATACTATATGATGTACTGAATTATATATTCATAGACATATTAAATTTAGATGAACACTTTCTCTGGGTTCCTTTACCTTTGTTTTAGGCATACTGACTGCTCTAGGGCCTTGACGGAACTTAATTTAGTTCTTGAGCAGGTACTAACTCTCAGAAAACAAATTGTCAGATAAGCATACATTTAATTTACTGTATTAACTGCAGAGGATAAAAGTCTTGGTGGTGCAAATATAATGCTCAACATGATCAGGATTCCTCAGCTTGTACTTCTCTTCCTGGATCTTTTTTTTTTTTTTTTTTTTTT
>JANVCC010000081.1:3916701-3950669 GCA_025345505.1 Todiramphus chloris collaris | reverse complement strand
TTCTTGTCTGTTTTACTTTATCTTTTTTTTAGGTATTTTTTTTTTTTTTTTTTTTTTTTTTTTTTTTCCCCCTGGAAAGATATCTATCTATCTATCTATATATGTGGAAAAGTGCACACACACGGACATGTGCTTATGTGTGTCTAGGTGTCTGTGCATATGTGTTTTGCATTTGCCCACTATCTCTGAACACAGTTACTGCTTGATAATCAGAGCTGGACTGCTGCATACGAGACAGTCCTGAACATATTAACCGTGTTCATTGGAAAAGTTAGATTTACTTTTGGACACCACTGGACGCTTCATTATTTGCTGTGTAGAAAGTCAATATTTTAGAAAGCTAATTTACGGACTTGTGTCTATATTTCAGTCGCACATACTGAGCAAGTTCAGAATTTCTAGGAAGCTTTGAATTTATTGCAGGTATTTTGTGCAGTGGGTTCCAGCGTCTTTCTGTCTGGGAGGCTCTGCGTAGCTTGACTGAGGCAGTTGTGCTCTGTAAGTCCATGCACTTTAAAGCCCAAATTGTTAATTGAGCTGAAAGATTACTGAGTCATGGAAAACTTCTGTAGAAATACAATATAATTGTTTTAACTCTGCATGGCTACTAGGGCAGTGTTGGGTCTGAGCCTTCAACTAGACAGATTGGTAAGCACATACTACATGAACACTGAAGTCAGCTCATCTGACTAATTAAAATACTGGAAGTTTGAAATGTCAAATGTCTGGCATGTTTGTCTGATTCTCACAATAAGTTTACCCAAAGTTGCACTCGGCAGTAACACTTCTTTTGCTATTACTATCCATTCTGCTTATGCCTACCCTTACTTACCTTCTTCCTATAGCTATTTCTGGGGCTATGCTTTGAACTGAATCAGGAAGCTGATTTGATTTAATCATTCCCTCATTTCTTTATCTGGTTTTTTTTTTTGTTCCCCAATGTGGATTAGTTCCCCGGTCACATTCACAATGCAGCACTACCGACAGTCGTGCAGTACAAGTGAAGGGCAGATTGGGGACAAGGAAGAGTAGTAGAGTAGGAGGAATGGAAAACTCTTAAGTCGGCGTTGCTACTGAGGCAAAGATATGTGGAACCTTACCCTTATTTTAAATATCACAGGTAATTAGATATTCTGAAAGCTAATTCACAAGACTGCAATACATATCATGTAAAACAGGAGTCATCAGTGAATAAGATTAGCAACAGCTTTTTCACACTGTCATTATGGGGAAATATGAGTGAGTGTAGGGCAGTATTTATCAAAAAAGAAAGATCATTTTCTCATTAGAGCAGAGATTAAAAAAAACTTACAGCTTAAACAAGGTTTTCCTCATTTTTATGGAGATGCACAGATTTCTTTTTCATTTAAAAAGATGGTTTGAACATAGTGAAAGCCCTTAGAACTGTCAGTCTCTGATAAGCTAATATACACAAGAGCAAACTCTTTTGTAATACTTAAATATTAGTTAGCTGTAACTTGGATGAGTAGTTTGACATAATACAGTGGCTATACTGTTAATGCCCTTAAAATTAGGGTGTTTTCAACACCTTAGTCTTCCTGTGCTTTCTGCACTTTCACCTACCTAAAAGTCAAATCTAGCATTAATTTGAGAAATGGAAAAGCCTAAATTAAACACTTAGAAGAATTGCTGTTGTTTATATGATTTTTAAAAAGTTTTCTGCTATGATTTTCCTGCTTAAATGTTGTGTGGAAAGCAATTATCAGGAAGTTGTTATTGAGCTGAGACAAAGAGGCTGTAAAGGTCATACATAAAAATATGATTATATTTATTCAAATGGAACAAGAATATGCTCTGTGAAGGCATATGTGAAGTATATGTTTTAATATCAGCATATTAATGATAATTATTCTGATTTCTAAATGGCTTATTTTTAGTCTTAAGACTTCTCCCCCCCCCATGGTCTGTTTTTTAAATATAGAAGTTAGAAGGTTCAACAGTTAGATCTACAACAATCTATTCAGTGGATTATGCTGCATGTTCCAAAACATGTGAATTAAATTTGACTTATACTTTGGAATCATCATTTTCCCTTGATCAGCTGTTAAGAAAGGTGCACTTTTCCCTCACCCTTGAAAATGCCCAGAGGAGACTAAGGTGATCTATCAGCACTACGTTCTGGAAAGTATTTTATTTTAGAAAAACACATTTAGAGTACAAATTATAATTTGTAGAATTTTGCAGAATTTTGACTTGTAGTATTTGGTTATTATGTTTGCAAAAAGCATACTGGAGGATAGCTGTGTGATTGTATTCTTCGTTTGCTACATTCTGATGACCCAACTCAAGCAGAGTTATAACAGGTAATACAGATAGAGAGGGATCAGGAGCTGACGATTCCTCCTGGATGGAAATAGTACTCACTGAAGATGCTTTTATAACTAGATAATCTGTGATTAGAGTTTAGGAATGGCAAATTGAATGGTGAAATGCAAAAATGGGATGGAAAAGTGACTGTTCATAGGACGTTTGGGGTTTTTTTATAGACTCAGAAGGACTATTGCCCAGTTCACGGTATTATTTAAATTTGTACTTAAGACCAGCTTTGGAATTATAGAGAAGCTAAAGACACATAAACCTTCCAAATTAGTCCCTACTTCCCTTTTCCTTGCCCTTCAGCACTGTTCCTACCGTAGCATGGTGGCTACTTTCCAACTTCATGATCCTACCTGTTTGAAGAAGCAAACTCACAAAGTACAAGAGCTTCTGGTGTGTGTCATACCCCAAATTAGAGTCCTGTGCTGAAGGTCTGTTCCGTTGGGTGCCTCAGTATCACCCATGTTAATGGGTACAAAGCTGAACTTGGCACTGTATCTAACGATGCCCGTATCTCAGGGAAATCAAACCTACCTAAACATTTTCAGAAAAGCTTTGCCTAATGGATGCACTTAATCAAAGTATGTGCCTAAGTGTTATTGAATTTGTATCTTTAAAAAAGAGTCTAAAAAGAACTCCTTAGAATTAGTTAATATGCTCTTTGCCTAGTGTCTTTTCCTCTCTGTTTTTACGCAGCAGGGCAAAGTCCCTTCTCTGTGATGGGGAATTGTATGTGCAATAATAATATAAGTTACAGAAAATGGATTCCCCTTAGGTATGGAAAGCAAATTCTGTTTGTATTTTTATCTTAGTGAGTGAGGAATTTAATTAAATACTTGTTCTCATTTATTTTGAATCATTAAAACTAACAAATATTTTTAATTAATAATCTGGTGAAAAGTTTTTTTTAAGTTCTTGTATTTTTTTTCAGAGAATATTCATGAAACTGATTTTGGTCAGTATAATTACTATAATTGAGGCAAATATTCAGCTATTCCTTGCTCATTTCTCAAAGACTGAGAATTAAGTGTCTGATTCCTGTGATTCTGCTTTGCCCCTATATAAAATAGATGAAGGACAATATTAAATCAGGTTGTAGGGCTTTTTAATGATTGAACTTGCATGTACTTCATATAATTGAAAATAGCTACCTAGTGTGCAAGTCAGTGGAAAATTCACTGTTATTCCAGTGCAGTTTCAGTGCAAACTTCAGACATCCTTAATTACGGAGTCACATAATATTTGCCATCAGATCCATTTGTCAACTCCATTTGCTGTCCAAAGTTACAGATGTCAGAAATTTGTACATGTCATCAATTCATTTGTCATAGTTGTTATATGTTAACATTAAAATCAAGTTAGCTAATGTTGACATCTAAAGTGCCATCTTTAGGTTTCAGAGTCAATAACAGATTTCAATTAATTTCATACTGATCTGAGATGTTGTGTCAGGGTGATGCAGATATAAGGAAGTCGACACTGGTTTATACTTGCTTCATTTGTTGGTTTTCTTCAGAAAGAAATCATGATGAAAGTGTAAAACAAAGGTATCCCAAATTTAATTTTCACAAGTGAAGGTCTGCGTTGATGCTGGAAGGTAAGAAAGGACTCTTCAAGTTACAGTATGAAGTGGATTCTGATTCAAAAAAAAAGTGAGCTGTGTGGGGAGGGAAGTGATGAGTAAGAAAAGAAACAAGTTTACCCATAATCTGTTATTGTAAACTTACCAAATTGTTACTCATTAGATAGTGAGTCATTTAGATTCTATAAACAAGAAAGCTAACAGCTACAATTACATGTTTCTTAATTTTTAAATGTAGATTTCAGATCATTATCAGGTCATTACTTGCATTCATGTCTCAGTACAAGATACTATTTTAATTGCAATTTAGGATATTGCAAAAATCCCAAAACATTTTGAATCATGATGTTTTGAAAAAACATTACATTGCTCGGAGGAAAAGCAAAATGGATTTAGTGACTTGTATCCATAAGATGCATTATGAACTTTACTAAAGCTTAACACAAACGGAGTTTTATGGTTGTGCTTTTTTTTGTTCTTTGTAACTAAAGTAATGGGTCCGCAACTTGAAGAAAGGTACCAAAATGGTAAGAGGCTGAAAAGTGGTTTTGCAAAGTGAAAATAGCTCATTTTTGTCAATGTTATTACACAGCTGGGATCAATAACTGCAATATCAACAACTGCACAGCCAGTAAACGATACGAGCTTGACCAATCACACCATGTCTAAGTCCTTTAAATGTTGTCACGTTTGTTTTGGGTTTTTTTTTTTAAGCTGAAGTGAATGTAAAAGCAAAACTGTATTTGCAGTTATAAAATGTACACATGCGTTAGTGAAGTTGCCATTAGTTTTATCTTCTGCTGGAAGCCCAGGTGTTCTTTTCCCTGATAACTGAGCTCTCTCTGGAATTCACAGAGCACATATTCATTCTGTTATCTTGTGCCGGACAATTTCTGTAGGAAAGGAAAGTGGGCACCAGTTTTAGGTATCACCAGTACAGTAGAGAGCCCAGCTCATGCGGGTAGCTACTAACTAGCTGACTAGCTCTGCTGTTTCTTGATCCAGTTACGTTCTGGCTGCTGATGTAGCCACACTAATTTGGAATGGATGTGGAATCCATCTGGGTGTAATCCCACTTGTACCAAAGCTGATCTCACTACTCCTCATTTAGCTACTACCTGCTTTATAGAATTTTTCTTGTTTTTGAATGGCAAAAACTTTTTTTTTTTTCTGCTTCTGAACATGTTTACTACCATAGAAGAGGCTTCTGATGTTGATCCTGGGATATTCTATAGTCAAAAAACTGGGTGGGGAATTGTCTAGAAGAGTTGTCAATAAGGTATGGTGCTTGTTATGAAAATAAATAAATAATGAGTGATGCACTAAGAGGATCTTAAGTGGGAATTAGATTCTGTATATCTGTCAAGACCCATCTCTGGCAGCAGCACAAACGAGTAGAGCAGACAGCTGAGTGAGGAAACAGCAATTTGAAAACTGCACTTACAATAAGTAGAAACTTTTGGTAGTCACACCAGTTCCCTCAAACATGTCTATACGCCACAGCAACTTCCACAAACAGTTCCAAAGAGACTAATACAGTCCGTGGATAACCACAATTTCTGTTTTCAAGTGTGCCTTGTTGGTGCTGAACTCTGATGAATATGTACAGCCAGCTCCAAGAGCAAGAGACCTTATACTCCCAAGGCTCTGGGTAGATCAATGTCAATTAGACATGCCTTTTTATGGAGTAAGACAGCTTGGTTCTACTGACAAGGCCTTGTTCCTACTGTTTTATAGTAAATCTATGCAAACTAATTTTCTGCACTTCTTTTATGTTCTGTTTTGCCTTTAGAATGGGATGTTGTGAGAAAAAAATGCATTTTTTTAGGTTGAATTTTGTAGAAAAGTTTACAAGTGGTCTAAAACCAAACCAAACAACAAGAAAAGTGCACTGTTCCTGGATGTGTGGGTGTTTATCATGAAGCTTGCGGGTTCCCAAATTTCAGACTTGGAAATCTGCGCAGTAACTTGGAAAGAAAAACCATATTCTTGTATGGGTATCGTGAGGAATTCCTATGCAATTTATATGGTTTTTTACATGTTCAGTAGCAACTGAATAGGGCTCAGGCAACTTTGTCAGGGGAAACCCCGAAGTAAGAGCTGCTGGTCAGATAAGATAGCCAAACCTAAATAAATTCTGTGAATTTTAAGGAACTATTGACATTTGAATGGAGTTCTCAAGGGAAGACAGTTACCAGACATTAACTTTTACCCATTATCAGCCAGCAGAGGGAATTCACATGAGTTCAGTGTCATTCAGCTTGAAAAGAAGAACTGGTATGTCAGAAAATGCTGTTAGATACTTGACCTTCTGGCACAGGGAAAGAAGTGAAATCCAGGACAGTGTTTGAAGGACAACGGTACTGCTAATACACGTGCACATTTCAGTTTGCCATTCTGTAAGAACACTAAAATACTACGTTCTAGACAGACCATGTGACTTGGCTTGAAAAATGTCCCAAGATTGGTAAATCTTTGATCGGAATTCAGATTCTTGTTAGAAGGAACAGAAAGGGAAGCAACAGCTAAAGACAAGAACTTTGAGTTGCACAGTCCTGTATTCTCTTGAAAAAAAGTAGTATATGGGCTTGGATCCCAGGTCTTACATTGTGTACTCCCAGTTCTTATGGAGCACACACTGAGTGGGGCACAGAGCTCACACAATTCCTGCTTCCCACTGTTCTACAGTGAGATAGTGGGGAAGATAGGTGCTGTTCTTCATACATTTTCTGTTTTGGTTATAGACACCTGTAGCTGTGCACAGGGCATGAAAGAAATATTTCTCTTACCTAACTGTTAAGGTATCCAGACCTTTTCAAGGTTAAGATGCTGATTAGTTCGTGATAGGAAGTAAAGAAACATCCATCAAGAGTGAAGAAAATAAAGGGGGAACAAAATATATTAAAAACTTTAAGCCTTGATGCATCTTCATGCTTGTGTTAGAAGAAAGTTAGCTTATATCTAATTAGGAGTTATAGCAATAATTTTGTAACACAAGCATGTGCATGCGATGAGCTGATGTCGCAGGAAGGAAATGACAAGTGCAGAAGAGCATAAATCAACCTCTAGCTGAAATCTCTTGGTTTTCAACAGTGCATGAAGGTTCTATAAAAATTTTAACCCTGAAGCAGTTCTTTGTTTTCAGATTTTCTAAAAGAATATTTGGAGCTTTGGAAGTCAGAAATTGGCTCAAAAATAACTCAAGATCTTTAAATTTGCAAATGTAAGAACTTCGTGATATTACATGCAGCTGGGCTGTTTAAAGTAGAGGATTGGTACTTGACTGCAGTCAAGTGAGCAACAGCTCTGCGCTGATTGTGTGAACAAAGGAGATCTTGCGTGTTAGTAGCAGCAAAAGGTATCGGTAATGGAAAAATTATGTATGTCTTTATTAAATTTTAAGTTTAAAATTATACTCTCCGTAAATATTTCAGTATTTGTCTTATCAATTACTTCTGTATGAAGTCTATAATTTTTGAACTCTGAGGGTGTACACTGAATAGACTTGTTGAACTTAACGAATATTAAACAAACAGAGCTGATGGGGACTAGCTAGAGTAATATTTGCTTTTTTGTTTGATGAATTGCCAGGACTGGGGCTCTAAAAGGCATCGCAGTGTGGGTGTTTTCAGCACCTTTGTGTTCTTTCTGTGTTTTTATTTGGAACTCTTAAGTTCCTGTTAAAGCAGTAATAATTTTTTGGATGCAGCTGAAATTCTTAGTGAACCTCTCCTGTGGTTTTTCTGCCTCTTTATTTTAGTGTATTTTAGTTTTATTGCAAGTCTTGACAACCTGATATTTATCTAGTGTTTGCTTAGGCTTCAAATTCTGTGTAAAACGATAGGTCTATTTGCTTTGAGAGTGTATTTTGTCCTTTACACTACTTATTGGGTGGGATGAGATTGTGGAAGGTTGGAGTACCTTTACAATTCATGTTGTTTCAATATCTTCTTCATTTCCTATGAAGAAGTTCATGCCATTTCTGTGGTTTGAAAGTAATCGCAATGAAAAGGGGAGTCTCTGGAAGAGCTTGCCAAGATTAATTTTTTCCAAGTACTCTTGATTTTACTCAGGTACTGTTGTTTTATAATCCTTATTCAGAGAGAACAGACCAAGGCCATTTGATGTAAGTACTGCTTTCCTTTGTGCTTTTCTACTCCTGTTCTATATTCACTAAGTAAGTATTGTAATAAATTAAGATTCTCAAATCCAGAAGTCATTTTATTCCCCCTTTCCTCTTTTCCTTTTTTTTTTTTTTTTTTTTTTTTTTAAGCCAGTAAATACATTTTTCTGTGTCATTGGGTAGAATCTGTTGTTTTTTTTTTTAATGGGGAAGAATTGCAATTTTGGATGAGTGGATGAGTTTGTTTTGTGTATTTTTTTGGTTGTTGTTGTTTTGTTTTGTTCATTTTGTTTTGTTTGGGCTTTTTTTTTGTGTGTGTCTGTGTGTGTTGGGTGGTTTATTTCTGTTTTTCAATGCAGCTTCATCTCATTTTTACCTGAAAATAACAGAAGATTCTCCATGCAAATTGTGTTTGGCACAGATTTAGGGCTGTGGTGGCCAAGATTACTTACTGATGAAGTAGATGGAGAGCTACTCTTTTGCCATCATTACATGGTGAACTGCACTTAAATGTTAGTAGTAGTTTACTGCTAACATTTCTAAGGACATGGGTTGAGTTTCAGAGAAAAATGTTGTTATCCTGTTTAAGCAAGGTGAAAAAAAAAATCTGCCTGTGAAAATACCTTAGGAAAACTTTCAACTTGATAATCTCGATTGCTATATGTTGTAGCAAAGATTTGTTGCTGATTTGGATCTTTAGGGCTTTTTTTGCCTTCAATAAACCTTTTTTTTCTTTGGGGGGGGGGGAGACAGAAAACTAGACTGGACCCCAAGGAGTTGTACATTACATATAATAAAAAATACTTAATGGTAAATCCAGTTCAAATGCTTTCCTCATAATTACTGGGCCATAAAAAACTATAATCGGAACAAGCATGTAATAAAAGCAAACTCTTACTCAAAAGAATTCTTTTCATTTCAGAAAGAAGCCATCAGTAATTGTATTACTTAGCAATTATAGGGAAATCCCTTTCTGTTTCAAATGGTTTATAAGCTTGAGCTAATCCTTCAATGTTCTGTGAAAATAAACTAGGGGGGTGGTGTGGTAGGGAGGCACATCAACCAAAACTAGAGATTAATCACAGTCAAACCTGACAATTAACTCAGAATTCTTAGTTTTCTGTCTGTAGTGAATCTCTGGTCTTGTACACTATTCTTCCGTGTTTTTAAAACCAGGATTAGATACATGTTGCTAACAGGATTAATAGAAAGGTATGAAGTCTTTTGATTTTGGTAGACCACGTGCTAGCAAGTCTTGCTCATAGACAGGAAGCTATGAAAGAACCAGGGTGCTCTGTGTGTTGCACAAGTGTGTTTTATGTGAGTTGTTGGTTGAGTGGGTGGTTTGCTTGCCAGGTTGGAAAGACATTGCAAGTGATGATTAAAATGTCGTATAGTGTATTTTAGACATCACTTTCAGAGGGTACCACTATGACTAAAATAGATTAAAAAATAGGGGCATTTCAAAGAATTAATGTGTAACAGTATTGCATTCTTGCCAGTCAGTAGATTCCACACAGTATTGTCAAGAATACATAATTAAATATAATTAGACTTATAAATATAATTTAGACTTACACTTTATGTTATTGTACTTGGATGCAGGCATCTTGCTGCAGTGCCTACCAGCTTGGCTTCCCTCAAACTGTTGAACTGAAATATCGCTAAGCAGAACATACCCCATTAGCAACAAAAACCACATTGTTTAGATAAAAATTTAACACAGGAGATGACTGAATTTCTTCTGCTATAAAATTGTCAGGAAGTTAATGATAGCTGATTTATGAGATTGATAGTCTAAGTACATATTAACAGGCACAGTATATAAACAATCTAGAAAATCTGCTTGCTATGTAGCTATGAATTAGTCTCCAAAATGCTTTGAATACTTCTAGTATTCATTAAGAGAGATCTGCCTTCTCACTTCTTGTATGGAAGGGTATTATAACTTGGTCATGGTGTATTTGGTTTTGTTTGTATTTAATTTTCCATTGAATTTCATTATGGTTGCATGATTCGGTTCTCAAAGCATTCAATTAGAGCCTAAATAAGAATAAATAGCAAGAACCCGAAACAGTTCACTTTTTAAAATAAACAAAGCTTGAAGCAGTCATGGGAGGACTCATGGGATTGCTCTGGAGCTGCGAAAAAGGTCCAGAGAAATGACTACCTAACATATCAGAACTGGTGTATAAACTTGCTGGTAAAAATACTGCCTGCATCCTGGCAGCTTTCACACAAGCTGCATTGGGCAATTAAGGAAAATCAAGAATCAAGTGAACAAGAATGGTTTTTGAAGTGTATTGCACTCCACCTGACAGCTGTCTCAATGTTGTCTCTAAAATGCTCTAACTCGTGAGTGAGACTATGCAGTGGTCAGAAAATTGGAACTGTTGCCCACATCAGCCTTTCAGTTTGCTGGGCTGAGACTGGGGAACCTGACCATTTCTGTTTAACATGCTATGACATTTTAAAAACAGTTTAAAAAACTGATGGTCACAGTTGTCCTTGTGGGAGAATACTGATATATTTTTCATAGCCTTTAACAATCTCATAAGAGGTAATTTCCTTTTTTTTTTTTTAAGGTCTACACTGTCATATGGCTCAGGTACTCCCCTTTTCCAAGCAAATGAAGCAGCTCTCTGTAGCCTCCTCTGGAAGTTTAGTGCTTGGGGTACTTGAGATCTGCAGTGTACTGCATAGAAAACCATCACCCTGAGGGAACAGGCAGTGCTTATAGATGATCTTTGATCCTTTCTTTAACCACTACAAGATCTTCTGCTAAAGCATATGCTTCTCTCTTTGCACAACCAGGTGTTCTGCTTTCCATAGCTACTTGATTTTTCTGTTCATCTTTCACAAGTATTGCTGCCCATTTCTTAAAAAACAAATAATAAATACTGTAAAACATGAATTTTATTCTTTTTTTAATCTTCTCTTTCTGTTTCATTGTAAAAGAAATGTTTTGGTGTTTGGTTTTGGTTGTTGGTTTTTGTTTGTTTGTTTGAAAACCTCTTTCATATCGTCCTCTCTTCATATCCTCTTTCTTTCTGAAAAACAGGGGACTTCAGGAAATTGGTGTTTGAGGAAAAACATGCAATGGAGATGGCTGAAGTCAGATAAAAGGAATTCCTGCCCGTGGTCTGGCTGTGCTCTAACTCACTGTCACTTCATTTTCCGAAAGAATACTTGTTGAGTGTCCTTATGCTTAAAAGAATAAAAATAATTAAAAAATGAATTTGCATCTAATATCTGCCTGCCTTCCAGGCAGCATGAATTAACGCATTTCTCTGAGTTTTCTTTTGTAGAAAGAAAGTCCCACCTCCTGCCTTGGTTTGCTTCTGCCACAAATGCTACCGGCAGTTTACAGTCTTGAGCTCATTATTCATTCCAGGCAGTGTCTTCTAACACTTCTAATCTCAAGGATGGAGACATCCAACCTATAACTCTTTTATCCATTTTAGTTTGGTTTACGTGATGATTCCAATTTCACTTTTGTTTATGGAAATTGATTTTGCATCTGGTTTTAAGTAGCAATGAATTCTGGAGTATAAGGGGACTGCAGGAGGTAATAAGGTTAACTTACCCGTTTTTAATTTTTTTTTTGGTTTGTTTTTTGTTTTGGTTTGTTTTTTTCTTGTTCTTCTCAAGAGAGTGTTCTCTTTCTAGTACTAAAAGATGACGTGGTGAGATCAGGCATATTAGGCTTATGGTAGGAAAAGAAATACCTGGATAGAAAAGGATGGATTCTTCCTTTGCCCTTTTTTTTTTTCTCTGAAGGAGAGTAAAAGGGAAACTTCAATGGCACCAAGAGATTGCATGCATAATGCTAATAATGTAAAATCCTCTTTCTTTGGGGTTTTTGGCAGTTTAAATTCTATTTATCATATTTCTGTGCATTCTTTGTATTGAAAGAGTGCATATAAAAAAAAGAAAAAAGGTGGTATGTCTGGCAAGAGATTTCAGCTCCAGTTTTGCAAACAAATGAAGAGGAAGTTAAATGAAAACAAAATGCATTTAATAAGTCAGAAATATGGTGTTAGTTTTCTCATTTATATTCAATTTAAATGAGAGAAATTATTATTACTGACAAAAAAAAAGGAAAAAATATCCTTTGTAGAAGATGCATTTATTAAAACACCCCACAACCACAATGTTTTATAACGTTGTTAATACAGATAGAAAGGCAGTTGTAAGTAGGGAGGTGGGATTCCTCAACAATTTTGTTACAGTTAATATAACTACTTTTATTTTACATCAGCTGCTTGGGTTTCAAGATTGTTTGTTTGTTTGGTTGGTTTTTTTACTGGCAAAACCAGATTGCCTGTGTTTATGTTTGAAGTAGGAAATAACCATTTTTGTGCCACAAGGCTATGACAAGGTTTTGGCATCGTTCAACCTGAGATGATTTCTATCAGTGTACTTTTTACGTTCAGAAGTTAATAAAATATTTCTCACTTAGTAAAAACCCTAGTGGAAGTATGCTGTGAAAGCTGTATTGATGCTGTTTACTTTTTTCTTTTTTCTTAATGCAGGATTAGCTGTCTTGTGTTCTGCTGTTGTTTCACAGTTGCTTTCATAGAAGTTGTCAAAGCTAAATCTTGTCACATGTATTGTGACTACTTCTGTGAAATGTGGCGGTCAAAAAAAACCCGAAAATATTTTTTGTAAGTGTGTTGGAGGACATGAGATTAAAAAATTTAATAGGAACTCTTAGTCAAATTGGTCATATCATAACTTTAATATATAGAATAAAGCATTGATTGTGACATCTAAGCTATAATGGTATTCTGATGATCACTCCCATGGAGAGCATGTCACGCTGGTTAGTGACAGGTACCAGAGCACTTTGTATTCAGTTTGGCATCATAACTTTCTTAAAAGTACCTGTGCTGTATCATTTCCATTTATACCCAACTAGGATCTTTTAAAATTATATTTAAATTCATGGCTTACCTGTAAGGTTGTGTTATTTGGGAACTTTTTTGGACAAAGGAATATGATAATGTGTCTTCTTTCTGCTGTGGTTTAGGATTGCATACAATTCCAGCTTTTCAGCACAAATTCGCATACTGGCTTTTCATTTTTATCTTTGAATTTTCGAGGCCTGTTTATGACACCGGTATTCAGAGAGTATCTTGATGTTTAAAGATGTGACTTCTACATATAATCAAATAAAAATTGACTTCCAAAATTTCTATCAGTGAGGAAGCAGAGTAGAACTGACCTATTTATATTTAATCATAATAATCTAAAAGATAACCTGAATAGTATTGCTTTAAATTAGTGTAGTGCTATGTGTTGAATGTTCTGAATACAAACAGGGATATGAGGGGCATTGAGAATGTAGGATAGATACCTTGAAGCAAAACTTCTTGCATCTACAGTGTGCTGAACTGGAAAGGATGGGGTTTACTTCTCAAGGATATCTGTGGACAGCATCATTGTTAGTTACTAAGTCTGGAGTCCTTTCGTCATCTTGGTTGTAACGTCCTCAATTCATAACTTTCTTTCCATAGAGGTATTCTATGCAATCAGCTCCCGAGGGAGAAAAAAATCCCACACAATCACTATAGAAAAGAAAAGAAAAGTAAATATGCTGGTACTGACATTAGTGTTTTAACTTGGGCTTGGATAAAGAAATAGACCTCTGTATTAGAGGAAACTTTTTAGCTGACTAATGAGTTTATGTTGCTTGTTCTTGAAATGTAAGGCCTCCCAGTTTGAACACATTGAGTTTCCTATAATGGTCATCAGACCTAATCTTTCACTTGGCAGAGATTCTTAATGTGTACCATGTATTCTGTTAATCCTCTGGAAATGTATGCAGGTGCTAGAAAAGAATATTTTCTGAAGAAGGTTATCTTCTGATGAGTAACACGGAGAAAGCTGAAAATTTTGAAATCAAATAGTCTTTGTTGCAATTAATGTACTTAATCCCCCTATAAATGCCTCATCTTGAAAGAAGTGTCTCTATACTACCACTCTTTGTTTAAGATGCACTACAGCTGTTTGAGATGGAAGTCACAGGTATAATGATTCTGAAATCTGCTCACAAATTACTGAACAATAAGTTACAGTAATTAATACAAAATTTCTTGGAATGCTGTTCATAGAAGAACACTATCTAATCACGATAGTCAAGACTTACCCAGTTGTTCTTGATACAGCAGAACAATACTATTAAACCATAAGGCACAGGAAGTTCTAGTCTCCTTCTCCTGTCTGAAGCTACCTACATATTTTTTTTTCCCTTTCTCTGTCATAGAATCCTTTGTATTTACATCTAGAGCCAGGAATGGCATGGCAGTCAAGATTTCATTAGCTTTTACGCAGGTTATAGCGTAATATAAATTGATAGCAATAGCCCAGATGTCAATCCAAATATTTAATTTAACAAACAAAAAGAATATGCTCCATATTCCACAGTTTATTATTAACAATATTCTATTTTTTCAACAACAGCAGACCTAGGCTAATAATAATAATATATGATATATAACTATTATTAATAATTAAATACTACATCATTTAAGTGTTCCAAAAAAATATATTCTGATACTGTACACATACCTCTGTGAGGAGATAATTATGTCTATAACCAGTTCAGGAGTTTAGATACAATTCCTTTTGATCTTTAATACCCAGTCTTGTGTGGAGAAACTCCAGTCACCAGCTAGTGAGAAAAACACCCAGGATTGCAGAACTATATATACCCTTTTGAAATAACTCTACTGTGAAGCAGTGCAACTTTTGCATCTTGTCCTAGGATTAATTGAAAAAGCAGTGGAGTTGCATGGGAATGTAGAAGTCAAAAAAGACCTAATAATTTATGATGCAGCAATAAAAACAAGCGTAGGTAAGTAGATGAGAACAGGCACAGTTCCTGAGATTGGTTGATTTGTGTTGCACATTATTATGGTAGAAGAGAATAGAAATAGAAACAGGAAAGGCAAAGACAAATGTTTGCTTTTTTTACTCTTGTAAAATAGCAAAACAGCTTCAACCTAGTTTTTGAGATTATTTTTGTGGTTATAAGGTTAGAAAGATTTATTATGAAATGAAAGCTTTAGAATCTGTAGAAAACACGTCATCTTTCAAAGTACAATTTTAGGGTCAAGTTACACATTTGGAGAATGAAAATAGTTGCTAGCAGATGTAATTCTTACACAGGTTACTCTACTTTAATTCTGCTTTGACTTTACCACTGCCATTCATGTTTGGAATTGATGTACATTCCTGCCATGTCAAAAATAGATGAGAATAATTTGCAGTTTTTCTGGGAATAGCTGTTCTGTTTTCCTCAAAATAATGCTGATTGTTGTTAATCAACTTGTCAGAACTGAATAGGTTTCTTCTTTATCAAAGTGAAGAAAATTGGGACACTAAATAACAGTCTGCGTGGAACTAGGACACTCCGTTTGGAGACGTAGCTCCAGACACTGTAGAGGATTTTTTTGACAGATAAGCTGTGTGCTTAAAGAGATAAGTGTTAATCTAATACATTGGAAAACAGACAGATTACAGTGTACTCTGATGCATTCAAATAACAAGACTAAGTTTGATTCACCATCTGAATCTGTTTCATAAAACTCTGCAAACTTACTGTCGAGACGATGGCAGCAGCTGGTGAACTGTATCTCATAGACTGTTGATACATGATCCAAACAGTGATAGAGTAAGCAACAGCTATACTAACATTTTTAATATAGAAAATTAAATTGGTTTTGATTGGATTGTAGGGAGTTGAAAGAAGATCAGCATAGTGCCTCTGTTATCTTTCTTCTCGGTTTTCTCTGTCGCTTTCTTTTTAGGTTTCCAGAATAAATATTGTCTATCATTACAATGTCCAGAATACTGATGCTTGATACAGTTGTATAAATGGATCATTTGTCTCCTATGCAGCATGTGATTTCTTCAGTAAAAGGTTCACGTTAGTGCAGATGCTGAGTACAAGGCACACGGCAAACTCAAACTTTTGAAAAGGTACTTTAATACTCTGTTGCCTCAGGCATGTAAGATTAGGACATATTAAAGAATGATGGCAATTCAAAGAAGAATTATAGAAGCTTCAAGGTGTGAGAGCTGTTCTTGTCATAATATGACATGTTCTTTTATGGTTAAAGCTAAGATAAGGAACAGTGAAAATGAGCTCCTTCAATCAAGTTATCAGGTTCTCTGGAATTGTTAAATATTATTAAATGAATATAGGTTTGCAGATAACTTTGAAGAGTTTTGTGATTTCTAATACACAATAAAATTTGTTTTAACTTATGTATGTATTTATACTCCTGACTACAAAAGGAGGCTTCATGTGCAACTAACGGGTGTGTGGGGGAAACAAAGTGGCAATCTCCAAAAGCAAGGATATACAAGACCAAAATAATTACCATCATTTAAACTGTTTGTTGAATATTAGCCATGTGACAACTGATATGTCGAAGAGAACACATGCAAGTTCTCATGCAGTCATTTGTCCTTATATTCTGGGTGTAGAATGTGTTAGTGTAACATGCAAGTGCTGTGTTAGTGTATTGCTGTACATGAGCTAAGAAGACCTGCTGAAAGCCTGCGTTGCCTTAATCTGCCTGTGTAGTTCCAAGCTGGAGCTGGTTTATGTTTGCCTCGGAACACAGGTGGAATTCCTGTCCACACAGGAGTATCCTCTGTAGGAATTTTAATATTCTGTCTTGTTTACTGGACATCAGGAGAAATAAAGATCCATGTTAAAATGCGTTGTCTAGTAGAACACTAGGTGTACCTCAACAAGAGCAGTCCAGACAAGTGAAAAAAAAAAACCTAAAAAAATAAAAAATTAATAGGGTCACTTTGTCCTGTTCTAAATTGGATCCAATGATCTAAAAAAAAAAAAAAAAAAAAGTCTGTTGGAAGTAATAACCTCTGAACCCTGATCCGAATGTGTTCATCTCAGACAAGAATATATCATGATCTTGTGAAGATGCCTGCTAATTGCATAAGAACCAGTTAGAGAAGAGCCATTTGAGCCTTCAAAAGCAGTAGTATGCAAGGCAGGACTTTTTAGATTCTGTGGAAGACTTGGAGCTAGAAAGTCGCTGTGGTAGTTATCTGCTTTTGTTCCTTAAAGAGAATTTTCCCTTCTCTACTTACACCTTTATGGCCTGCCACAAGCATTAGTGAGGAAGCAGTGAAGTTGTGCTGCTTCAAAACTGCGCTGCTGTTGCAAAGGTGATACCAAACTGCTGCTCAGAAGACAGCGATTGCTTTCTATGTTTGGCTGTTACATCGAAACCGTGATTTCAGATGCTAATTGGGTCTTTTTAGATCTCTTGGCCCAGCACCCTAAAGAACATGGTGAAACTGTTCCATAGGTACTGAACTTCTCTCTATCATATAGTGCTGTACTACCTGAAACCTCCTGTGTAGAAGAGCTGGATAAATGGGGCTTATCTGCACTGCTCTTGCAGCAGCAGGGAAACTGGTAGTCTGGGGACTTCTCCCTTGCCATAAACCGATGCCTTCCTGGGTTTTGTCATCCCAGGGGGCCTGGTACTGGGCTTCCAGTAACTTCACACCAAGTGAGTGTGCTTCTTACAAGACAAACCCAGCAGCTGTTCTGAGAATATGTATTAAATAGTAAAAAATCTTCCTTTGAAAGCTGAAAACTTTGCTGTGTGATTTTTTAAAAAGTACTGATTCAAGTTCAAAAGATTTGTCAAATACAAGATTCCTAGTAATTTAAAAAGTAATTAAATATATTGGAACTTAAAAAGACCTTGGAAAAGGAAGTGCTTCTCCAGGTAGCTTTTGATTCTGTTGGTAGCATGGAAATTGTGTTCAGATCTCCTCTTGAAGGACTCTCACTAGAGTTTATGAAATAAACTGGAGGTGAATACTCTTGTGCCACTTCTATACAAAATATTCTGTGAGCATTTCTAATTTGTAGACTCATAGTTTCCTGTTTCTAACTGTAAATGCTTATTTGCGGAGAATATTGAATAGAACCATTAGAGCTGAGAGGTTTTCCTGTACCACAGTTAAAGATGTCTACATAGCCATCGCCAGCATTTTATCTTAGTACATAAATCAGGGAAATAGTCAATATATTGAACAAATTTAAGAGATGTGAGAAACTTCATATGCCATTCCAATTTGATCTTTACCAAATGATATATATTATAAAATAAAACATACTGATATTACTTCATGCAACTACCTTGGAAAAATGGTTTTGACTTAGAAATATTAGTTTCTGTCACAAATTGTATTTACTTTTCCTGCGGGTAGGACTCAGGGTGCCAACAACGCTCTGGTAAAAGTTAAAATTACTCCTATGGTGACAGCAAGTGACAGACTTCATGATATTGCCTTTTTTTTTTTAAGATTTAAAGTTTCAATTTTAACAATGTATAGACTACGCTTTTGAGGGGTGACAAAGCTCCAGTTCTTTGCTTGATGTAATTTTCAGGAGAATGTTTGACTGCAGTGTGTGCTTTCAGAGATGCAGCTGCATTTCTCTCTAGTGTAGTGGGACAGACCAATATGCTCTTGTGGTTATCTTTGCTTGCTTTATTTCTGCAGCATTATATTTCCTTATTAGAGAAGCAAAGTGATTTAAGGGGGGTGGGGAGGGGGGAGGTTTTAGCTGCTTAAGACAAAGTATATATATTTTTTAGCAAATATGACACCATTTAACGTGTTTACAAGGCATTGTACATTAATTACGTTGTATAAAGAGTATTAATATAGACATTTATTCTTGACTGAGATAACTTGTTATATTTTATTGCCAGAAAGATACATGGTAACTGACCTTGTCTGGACTCTGACAAATAGTATCTGAGAAACTATTATTTGGACCTGTACATCCATCCTATACTGGAAAAGCTTATCTTAGAATACATTATTTTAAACTTATTTTCAATTTTAAAGGTGAATTAATATACTGAGTATATTTTCATTTCATTGTCAGTATGCTAGATAAAAATAAAATATTCTTTCTTATCCTGAATACTGGTTTATAGCCATTCAGATTTAGTATTCCAATGGCCTGCTGACCTTCCTTGCTGAGAACTGGAGGCTGAGAAGTGTTCTCAGACTATTTTTCATTAAGTGGCTTGCAAATTTATTTAAATTGATTGAAAATCATCACTAATTACAGGTAATCATAAAGCAAATGATGATAAGGAAAAGGTAGCATTTAGTTCAATTATCAATCTGGGGTTTTTTTAGTGCATTCTTACTAGATTACCAACTGTTCTTTCAGAAAAAGTGCTGTGTAACAGGAATGACTGTTGATAAAATGACATGTTTGTTTACCTGTGTTTGTATTTCTCTTGCTCTTGTATACCTAGACCACTACAGTGTGTGCAATGTTATCTAAAGGTAATGTAGTGTAGGTTACTGGCAAATTAAAACATATTAAATATTTAATATGATCACTTACAGAATGCAAGTGGGAAGATTGGGATATGTAACTGTGTTCTGCCATGGTGAAGAAAATTACTGGTGTTTTGGTAGTTTCTACAGGTTTTTTTCAGCATTAATGTTTTGAGTTATTAAAGAAAAGGAATTGTCACCAGGAATTAATACCACCCTTCCTCTAAGGAGGAAAAAAAACCCCACCAAAACACAATAAAAAAACCCCAACAGACAAATGCGGAACAGAACAAAGACCCAAATAAAGAGGAAAAAAACCCAATCCACCAGATCTGTTCAAGTGTCCATGTTAATGTTTTACTGCTATAGGGGATCATGGGTGGTAATTGATTGTACTGTATGGCCCAAAGAACTTCATGGCCCAAAGAACTTCATGCTAAGTATTTTATTGAATAAAGCTTTGTATTACAAAGGGACTATTCGGGTTGTAATTATCAAGCTAAAATCAATACCACTTTCCCAGACTGGTACTTTATATGTAAGGGTATTCTTAAATACAACAGTATAATCAATAAACAACCGGACATTTTCCATTTTCAGTAATTAACTCTATCCAGTAGTTTTTCAAGGGACCTTCTGCTTTCTGTGCTATTAATAAGAGTTCTGCTTTTTCCCGTCATGCTTACTAAATGGATCCAAAAAGCCTGGACAAAAGTATGTACAGGTTTTGAATACATTTAGTCTTCCACTACTTTTTTATTTCCTTTGGTGGCAAATACATCTGTCATTACTGAAGTGGAATTGCTAGTTTTTCTTTTCAGAAAGATAAATATCGAATGCATTTTTGGACAGGAACTAGAGAACCTTCTCCTGTACTTGGAGAGAAAGCCCTATTTATTAATGATCCCACTGAAGATCAAGTTTATTAACCTTTGTGGCTGCTGAAAGCACACACAAAATGTTTGTGTATGTGTTTAATAGGTAGTAGGTGATATATGCTCCAAAGCATTAATTTGGTTGGTCTCTGGGAGTGACTGTTCAGAAGGTTCAGGCATAGCTACTTCAGGATATTGAAGTCAACAATATGTACTATTGAATTTCTCCATGTCAGCAAGATCTGACTTCTTCAGGAGTTACGGAAGTGTTGCAGCTAGTGCTTCTAGTACAGTCTAAAACCTTTTTTAAGGTAAGTGCTGTTGGGTAGTTGAGGAAAGCAGTCATTTCCCATCTGAATGTTCTCTTCAGTCTGTTCCACAAATCCAGCTTTCTCATCCTCTTCCCATACAGTGCTTTCTCCAACTTCCCACTGTCATAATGGTCCTCTAGTTGATTAGCTCATCTTTGTCAATGCCTTCCGTGTATGAGGGAACGGGACACTGGATACGGTGCTCCAGATGCGTCTCCCAGACGCTGACTAGTTAGCAAGGATCACATCCCTTGGCCTTCCAGCTATGTTCTAAGTAGTAGTCTTACTCTTTACTCATTGCTTCCCCCTAAAAGGAATGAAAGGTACCAAAAAGGGCTCCAGCTGGATGGAAGGATGAGACATTTTTTACTTCCCACTATCCTCATTAGGAATAAACGTAACAGATTTGAACTGTTGTAATAGCCCCACATTCTTGATGAATAAACATAAGGTGCCTTTTCTGCATTGATAAAGGATGCATCTGCTGCCATTACTGGTATGATTGTTTAAAAACTAAGTAAAAACCTGGACTTCATTTTAGTTTCTAAGAAGATGACGGACATCTTATTTTGCAGTATTTGTAAATATTCTTATGTAAGACAATTGGAAGTAATTTGTGGCTTTGAACTTTGCCAGTGAGTGTTGCCATTGTTCCGATTATTTTATTTTAATCAGAATTTATGTTAGAGTGAACAAGTGTGAAATTACTGTTCTGAAAGATGAAAAGATCTGTGGTACACTTATACTCAACAGAAATGATATTTCTTATTATATAAATTACAAATAATCCAGATATTGTCTTTGAACCTGGAAGAAAATTGTTATTTCTCAGAATAAACTCACTTTACTACCAGGAACATAAAAAAAAAAAAAAGCTAAAATAGAAAAGTTGTGTATTAACAAATTCTAAAGACAAAGGCATTAGAACTCTGAGGTTTTTTTAAGAGTTAGTGAAACTAATTCGAATGAAAACTGAGATTAAACTTACATCCTCACAAACGTACATGTTTTTTGCAATAACCTACAGGAACAAATGTGAATTTCAGGAACTGCAATCACTCTCTCTGTGACACAATAACATCCTTTACATAAAGACCAAACTACCAGTCTGGCAGAACTTTCCTGGCAGATACAGCTGCCAGTGCACAGTTTCTGTAAGCAATACATTATATAGAGTAAAAGCCATTATACGGATTTTGTGTGCAGCAATGATGCTGCTCTGCTGAGAGAAGATACAGAACTTTAAGTTGCAGCGCTTTTCTTTTCCAAATGCACTTTTCTAATTTGAAAATGATGTTCTGCTACTTGGCAGGGTGGTTGAAATTATACAGTTCATAAAGAAAAGATATATTTTGAGACACTGTGAATGTATATACTGAATCTCTTCCTGAGATTTGAACGCAGAATATGAAAAGTGACTATAGTACTTTATAAAGAATATGGGTTTTGCTCTGATTGACTGCTAAATTAGCTTAGAAAAATGTTTTGGTTTATTTTGTTACTAAAATTTTATCTATATATTTTGCAGACAATAAAAATGGTTACAAATTTACCTTAATCATTCAATTCATTTTCTCATCAGTCTTTTCTGATATATTTGTTCAGTCCCATTTAACCACAAACCAAATATATGGTACTTCTGAGAGATGGTAAAAAGAATTATTGATGCATTGTATACTGATAAAAGATATTATTCATAATGAGTGGGTAGAGAAAAAGAAAGAAAA
This sequence comes from Todiramphus chloris collaris, assembly GCA_025345505.1. Lineage (NCBI taxonomy): Eukaryota > Metazoa > Chordata > Aves > Coraciiformes > Alcedinidae > Todiramphus > Todiramphus chloris. The sequence continues at coordinate 3,928,356 of JANVCC010000081.1, read as the reverse complement.
CCCAATTACTCGACGAGTACTTCCAATTTATGATCTCTGATGAAATTTCTTTAAATATGGTACAGTATCCTAATCTGGATGCCAGTGAAGTGTATTCATAAATGTTTAAATATATACCAGTGACCATGTTTAAAGTAATAGAGTACTGAGTTATAAACCTCAACAGTACTGTCAAACTAGCCCTTGATAAGAGCGTTCTGTAAATGGTTTGCTTTATGGATTAAGGTAGTTTGGTTGATGGCTTCAATATACAGATTAATGGTAGTATAACTGTTCTCAAAGTCTTTCCAAAACCACTTTATATATGAAATTATTTAAATTATAGTGGTCATTAATAGCAATTATGTTTGGGGTTTTTTTTAATCCATCAGAGAAGAATCAAAAGCAAGATTTCTTTTTTTTCAGTATTAGCAGAGAATTACCTTTTGTGTTTCAAGGGAACTGTTCTTCAGTTGAAAGGATTATGTTGCAAAATGTGCTTTTCTCAGAACTAAGAGGGCTTTTTTTGTTTTTGTTTGCTTGGATTTTGGTTTAGCTGCTTGACTTTGTGCTTTGGACAGTTGACATATGGAGTGTAGTTGTGACCTAACTGCTTCTGTCATCATTTCTGGAATTTCTATGGGTAATGTGATGTACTCCCATTTTATTTTCATTCACTTAATAATACATCCCTGAATTCAGTTTAGTAACCCCATCTCCCTCACTTGCACGTGTGTAATCTCACTAAAATTGTTCAGATTTGTATCCTGATGTTGGGATCCCACTGTCTATATCCGACTGCCAGTCCCCCGCATCCCAGATGACATGCAGTGCCTGTGCTGATTGTTCCAATCTGTGGTACGATGTTAGACTGTTGCTGCAGTTTTCTAACTTGGATGCAGCATTGTCCTTCAGAGAAACCAGGGGATCCAGCTCTTGAGGAACCTGCACATATGTAAGAATTTTTCATGGCCTTTTCACCAGATGTGTGAGGACACAAGGGTATGGAAGTACAGCTGATGTTATATGGATCTGTGTCCATACAATACCTGTCTGATGGTGGCCTCTGTGTCCTCATGGAGAGATGGCTGCAGACTAAAGCCATTTAGGCTGTGTGCAAGGAAATCCTAAAGAAACTGTAACAACTGGACGCTTCTCAGCGTTTCCTTTGCTTTTCAGAAAGCACTGATTTGGTCAGGTGACATGATTTGTGTGAAGGAGTGTATTTGAATTGTTTTAATGCTGAGCTGGTTGAATAAATCTTAATTCAATTTATCTGTATCCCTTAATGAAGTTTTAAACATCCTTATGAGTTGTTCCGTTACCTGTACAACTCTCTTCAAAGGATGTGCTTAATTGAATTTATGTCAGATGGGACTTAAAACTTCCATAATATATGCAGAATAGGTGTAATAGGTTTTGCTTTGGAATATGATAACCAAGGGACACTTTAATTCCTCAAGATAATGCAGGGTATATAATATTTCTGTGTCAAATTGATGATGGAATCTTCAGTTCCTCTCTCTTCTCCCAACCAAGAAAAAGATGAGAGATGCATAAAATGAGTATTTTACAGTGGATACTCTATTTACATATATTTCCTGCATATAGGAGCATAAAGTTTTGAAATGTGTAGGCAGGCAGGATGGTTGGAGAAATAAATACAGTAAATGCCTTTTAATGGCTAAGCATAAATATGATGTACCTTACTCAATACTGTGGTGTCCACATTTCTTTTGCATGAACGTTAAATTTTTGGTTACTCTGGCGATGAGACAGAATTTTATTGCTGTTCTTTGGGATACAGAAATAAATTAATATTTGTACTCTTCATCTCTAGGCAGAGTAAAATGAGAGGGGTAACCGGAAGAATTCCTGGTGTTTTTAGAGCATTTTTAGCCTTGGAGGTTGTTCCTAAAATCACAGAAGATTTTACTTAAAATTAAGCATTTTTCCTCTTCAGATTTAATAAATCCTCATCGAATTTGTCTTTAACAAGTGCTATTCACAACAGATACTGACATTTGTATAGAGAAGGCAAATAGGAGGATTTTAAACAGGTCTATTCTTATCTTTGGTATTATATATTGATAATATGCTCCATCCTTTTGGGCAGTGGGATGGAGTTAACTTTCTTCATAGTAGCCCATATGGTGCTGTGGTTTTCATTTGTGATTAAAATGGTGTTGATAATCCACCTATGTTTTGGCTGCTACTGAGAAGAGCTTTCCCAATGTCAAGGCTTTCTCTTACTCTGTAGGACAAGGATGCAGCTGGGACGGCTGACCTGAATTGGCCAAAGGGATACTCCATCCCATAAAATTTTATGCTTGGCAAGAACCTCTCACAACCTAAAAAACCCCCCAAAACAAACCCCAAAATGCAACGTGGTTTTGTCTTCTGGGACGGTTGTTGCTTAGAGACTGTGGGGGCATCAGTCTGTTTGTGGGAAGTGGTGAGTGGTCGTCTTTGCATCACGTATTTGTTCCATTTTCCCAATTCCTTCGCTTATTAATGTGTCTTTTTCTTTACCCATGAGTTTTGTCACTTTTGCTTCATTCTCTTCCTCATCCTGTTTGTGGGAGGAGTGAGCAAGTGACTGTGTGGGTGCTTAGCTCCTGGCTGGGATCAACCCACCACATAGCACGGTACCTATGGGTTACTCACTGTTTCTCGACTCTTACTGACTTTCAGAGTATTGGCCTTGCATGCTGAATTTATGAGGCTGTACCTAAGAATACACAAACTCAAGTGGCTCTCGCTTCTTTTGATTGTAAGGTAAATGTAAAAGAGGAATATAAGCTTGGTTAAGTCTGTTCTGTATTTTACCTGTTGGTACAAGACTGTCATTACCACTGTTGATCTTGTGTAACGTTTAGCAGTGATTCACGAGAATATTTGTTGTTGAATGAAAAAGGAACAAAACCCATCCTCACCTTTTATGAATGTGTATGCATTCTAGAAATGCATGATCTAGTGGGCTCAGGGCATTATTTAACATCTTCATGGATTATGAGGAAGAAACGTGGTGACACTGGAGACAGTTCTAGGCTGTCGGTGACAATGGAGTGCAAAAGGAATGGCTTTATCCTACTGTTATTCATCTTGCACGTGTAGCAGTGGTTGGTATAAAGAGTGAATAAGCTGTTCAAGATGAAATAATAGTGCTGGTAAGGGCAGCCAGGCACACAGACATTTGCAGGACCTGTGAGCTGCAGTCCTTGCTCATAAAAAGTGTCACAGACACACATGGTCTGAAAGCAGCTCGACCTTTGCTCTAAACTGTTATGGCAGCGATATGTTCTCCACAGGTTTTGCTTTTTATAGATTTTAAAGTTAACAAATGTTAACTTTAAATGAGCTGGAGGGATCCAAGTTGGTAGAAATGAATTATTTGGCAATTTCATGCGTTATGACCCCCTTAGACTTAGAGCCTGTCATTAGAAACACATCAAAATGTATTTATGGAGCTTAATTTAATTGAACTGTCTTGTGTTGTTTTTCTGCTTTTTTTTCTTTCTGAAATATTAAGTCTTGGTAGTTTCTTTTGTATTAGTAAAGTGGCATATGTTAATGTTTGAGCATTATCGTTGACAAACATACGATGACAGACTAAAATGTGCAATTAAAATTCTAGTTTTTAAACTTGATATTTTGCTGAAATAAATATCTGACCTGTTTACTACATCAGTGGTTCTTAGCTATTCTTGTTCCTTTCTGAAATGATTCTTGAGTTTCTGCTTAGCATGTGATTTTTCTCTTGCCTTTTCCTGGACGCCGTGAAGTATTCTGTACACAAAGACTGAAAACTGCTGTATGCTCTTTGGGATTTCAGGAGTTGAATGATATTTTAAGAATGTTGAAGGGTAAGGGTTTGCAGTTGCTTGTCAGTTTGTTGTTTGTGTTGGGTTGGTTTTTTTCCCCTGCAGTATTTCAGTGTTTTGTATTTTGGGGTTTTCCTAAAAACAAGTGAATGTTTTGTTTTCCTTAGTCTCCCTAATGGCTTGCTGTGCCCTCTTACCCAGCAGACTAGAGGAATGCTTACTGGAGATTAAGCAAAAAATGGATAAGTATTGAAAAGGGATTAAATCAAGGAAGCCGAGATATGTACGATCCAAGGGTTGAATAGTTTTTACTTATCTACTTTTTGAAATGCATGTTGATGTGACAAGATGATGTTACAGCTGAACTCTTAAATACTAGGATGGTTTGATTAAAGGCAAAAAAAGGAAGTAACTGAAAGTCAAACTACTGTCAAATTGGTTGTAGCATTTATGAACAATCTTACCAATGTTGCTTCAAGTTTTCAAAAACTCAGATTATCATATTTTACAGTGGAGCAATTTCAAAACACAACATCGTGGAAAAACTCCTGAATTCCTTTACTTTGTAGTCTGCCTAAAATCACAGCAGAGAATTTTCCTAGGGGAGAGCAGTAAATTCCACTCCCATGCTATTTTATGCTTCCTTTGATTTACTTTATGTATTCCTGTTTTATTTATTTGTGCTTATCTAAGAAGGACTGTGAGCTGACAACTGACTCAGCAGTAATGGGATTGCAATAATCAGGAGTAATTTAGCAAAATATATTTTTTGTTTTTCAACATAAACCAAGTTAATCTAAGGGGAAAAAGTGAGAGTCATCAACTTGGAGTTCACTCACCAGCAGCCTGGCATCCTACTTTCTCAAGAATATTTTTCTGTGCTTCTTCAAAGGATTTTTTACCATCTCTTCCTTTCTCTGTTGTACTGATGGTCAAGGCAACAGCTAGTTTTCATTCAGTTGACAGTGACCCTAGCACCTGCTATGAGTACGGAGTACTAGAAGTTAAATCAAGCTCTCTCCTCTGGGAGGTAGTAATTCAACTTTGTGTTATGCTAAGGAAGGTGAGTGATGGGGTATGTTATCAGAAGGAAGTTATGAATTTGTGTGTTGAAATAAGATAGTGAAAGCTCATGGTGTCTTGTGCCCTTGCTCCCAGCCCAGGAAGGGTTGCTGTCTTAGCTGAAGTCTGTGACATCCTTTCCTTCAAGACTTAGTCCAGTGTTAAAAAGCAGAAGGCATGCCTCAAGCTGGAAGAGACAGGGAACTTTTCTCCTATGCTTTTTCTTGCTGTCTTGATTGTTGTTTGCTTCTTTTGGGAATTCTTTAAGTGAGTTGTTGCTGATTTCTACTTGTTGTTGTATTTTTTTCTTTCTGTACTCATTTGACTGATCCTTGTTAAGAAGGTCTGAAACCCCTAAAAGATTAGCTCAAATGGCATCCACTTATTTTCTATCTGAGCTACAATTTTTTCTTTCTTGGTATTTCTTCTTAGAATCATGGAATGCCTCAGGTTGGAAAGGACCTTCAAAGGTCATTTAGTTCAACCCCCCTGAAGTCAGCAGGGACGTGCTCATCTAGAACAGGTTGCTCAGAGCCTCATCAAGCCTGACCTTAGATGTCTTCAGAGTTGGGTCCTCCACCACCTCACTGGGCAACCTGTTGCACTGTTTCACCACGCTCATAGAAATAACTTCTCCCTAATGTCCAATCTAAATCTACCCTTCTCTAGTTTAAAACCATTGCCCCTTGTCCTTTTGCTACGTGCCCTTGTAAACAGTTCTTCTCCGGCTTTCTTGCAGACCCCCTTCAGGTACTGGAAAGCTGATATAAGGTCTCCCTGGAGCCTTCTCTTCTCCAGGCTGCACAACACCAACTCCCTCATCCTATCCTTGTAGGAGAGGTGCTCCAACCCTCTGGTCATTTTTTGTGGCCCTCCTCTGGTCCCACTTCATCAGGTCCATGTGCTTCTTGTGCTGAGGGTCCGGAGCTGGACACAGTACCCCAGGTGAGGTCTCACCAGAGCAGAGTGGCAGAATCACCTCTCTCGAGTTGCTGGGCGCACTTCTTTTGATGCAGCTTTGATTTACTCTTGCTCTTTCAAGCTCCTTCTCTCATGTGCTCTTGTTCTCTCACACTTGCTGTGTTGATTGCAGAGTGGAGGAGGAGGAGGAGAGATGGCCCAGGACTTAAGGCATGTAATAAGTAGAAAGCGCTGGGACTTGGAAGGGGGATGGCATACAGCAAACGCCCAATGAGAATCCAGCAGCTGGAGAAAGCAGAGGGGCATGCCTACATGTATACATTCTATTCTTTTAAACCAGCAGTCTCCAGACACAGATGGCAGGTAGAATCTCAAAGATTTCTGCTTGGTGCCATATCAGTTTCTTCAAACTTTGGGATAGTCCAAGGCAACTTTCTTGCCTGTCACACTTCTGAAGCTCACAGCATCCAGTCTGTCAAAAAACAAGTGCTACACACCCTGAGGCAGTTACAGCTAGGGAACAGTATTTGGAAGGTAAAATAAATATCAGTGGTGTCCTTGCTGAACTTGAGAACACTCATTAAGCATCTGCTTTCGTTTCTCTTTTACTTTGCTGGCATATGAATGAGGTTACAAACTGTCTTAGAGAGCTGGTGTTAACGTGTAATATTTAAAAGTGAACAACAAAGTCAACCATGCGTATGGTAGAGGTTCTTTTTGCTCAAAACATTGGTTAGTCTTGATAAGAACCTTTCAAATGGGGAGACCACCCTGGTTTCCCAGTGCTGTAGTGTAGGCAGTGTAAATCACGTGAAATATCTCTGAAGACAATGCACATTATCTTGTTTTTCATCTTGGATAGAAGGGATATTTTAGAGGGGAAACACTGAATGCTCGATACATGAAGAGATTTCCTTTCAAAACAGACTCAATCATACCCAGATTTTTCAGTCTTCTAGCTTCTCTACATTTGTACTTTGTGGATTCCGTTTGAGATTGAGTGCTATTCCAGTAATGAGGTTAATCTTGACATTAAAATTAGCTGTGAAACGTGAATACTTTGGGTCTATTCTGAAATGTAGGAGTGCATCTACGCTGAAAGTGGTATATTATAAATAGTCATTCTAAATTAATTCTGAATCATCATACACAGTTTTTTTGGATTTCCCTAGTAATACTTAAAAGTAGGGTTATTGTTTAAGTCTTTTCCTCTTCACGTCCTCCCTACCTTGTGCCAGACTTGGTTTGTCTTGAATCACCTACACAGCACAGTGAAATGCAATACAAGAGTCAACCCCCCCTCACATCATGTCCTTATTTCAAACTTCAGCCAAGCAAAAAAAAAGAATTGTGTTCCAGGTCTTAAAAGCAATACTCTGAAACTATTTCACACGCTTTGACCAGAAAAATGCACAGAAAATTATATTTTCAATCATCTACAGTAAGCCCAGGGAGATTCAGAGCCCAGTACTATGTACCACAGCCCTTCTGCTCTAGAAATGTGTTGTTGATGCAGTGAGGATATGAGCCAGCCTGTGTCATCTTCCTTCAGGGCTGTGGTCCCTGAACCATTCTCATTTGATAGCATAGCCAGAAAGGAGAGCTGGCCCTCTGGTCAAGCTCCCAGACAGAAGTCTGGCTGGATTCTACTGTAACAGTCAAATCTTGTGTTTTACCTGAAGACCTGAATATACAGAAGCCATGTAAGCTTTTTACCTGCTGAGATTCATCAAGAGCCTTATAGTAATGGTTTGGTCATCTCTAAGCTTGTATGGGCAGTGGAATGAAGGGAGGAACCACTGTTTTTAAAGTTCTTGAGGTAAACTTGGATAGTTTTGGATGTGTAAAGATTAGATTGATGTAAAGAACTGCAACCTCATCAAGTATGTTTTGGGCTATATACAAAGTAGCCTAAAAATCTCAGGTATTCTTTGCTTTGACTTTGATGAAGACTTTGCTTTGTCTTCACTGGAAACCTGTAGTGCAGAGTTTCAAGGACATCTGTCAGGGATCCTGTAGAGCTGTCTCCTCCCATTTATCAGTTTAAATGATGCTAGAAAAAGTACTCCTGCTCATAATTCAGGCATTGCTTCAATGTTTTAGAAGTAGTTCTGGTGTTTCAATGAAAAAGTTACTTCAGGACCCTTCAGAACACATCCGAACAGGAAATGGGCAGTGAGGAGAGGAAGCTGGAACTGCTCTTATGACAAGTGCTAATATGACTGCATTGCTGCTTGTGCTGATCTTGAAGGTTTAAGGTCACCTTTCATTATGACAGAGCTTTAGAATAAATCACAGCCGTGTGTTGGGTGAACTCACTTCGGGGAAAAGAATTACGTAAAAAAAAAAAAAGAAAACCATTGAATTGTTTCAGTTAAGGAATAAACATGATTATAAATGCAATGCAGGGAAAGCTACTAAGTTCTTAAGGATAATCTCAATGTCATTTGTTTTGTTGGCCCCACATGAAGGGCACAGACTCTAACTAGTATTCTACATGCTTGGCTGTGCCGCATCGGTTCTCTGCTTCCATTTGAAAATGATGTTTTTGTAGAAAAAGATTTTGGCAGTTGTCCATGCTCAGTTCAGCTTCGTGGCACATGCAGAATTGATTCAGAATTGCTGCGTGTGACCGGGCCATTAACGCACTACAGTTGCCATTGGCTTGGTAAGTTTGAGATACATCAAAAATCATGACACGAGTGTTGCGTAAATGCTCCCATGGAAATGTAGGTAAACACCACATGTGTGCATCCTAAGGATAAATGGTAGTGCAGTATGTATGAGCTAGTGAAGGATAAGATCCATTCAGATTGTAATAGTGGATATGTGATTAGAATTAGTTTGTTAGATTCCCATTATACTACAGAAAGACAATTTTAATTGATTCTTATGAAGCACTGTATATTTTTTTTTGTTAATTGTTTATATTAAATGCATAGCGAGGTTAATCATCTGCTCAGCTGATTTCTTAATATCCTGAGGGATTTTTGCTCTTGTTCTTTAAATATTTGCTTAAGCTGTAGTGCTAGAAATAAAAAACAAAAGGCATTTTATCTTGAACAGGAACAGTGGAGTGATTTGAATTTTGCACGTTTCTTGATCTTTCTCAGGAGCTGTTACTTTCATTAACACATTTCTTTTTTTATTTTAGAGAAACTACTGCCAAATATGTCTAAATTCCAGTTAGCAGTTAACTCCAGGGTAGTGGAGTTCAACAACAACAAAAAAAAGGCAAACCAAAAAATGCTCAAAGTTAAATCGAGATTATTTTTTTCCATATCCATTGACCTTCTTCAAGGTTTTTATACTCTGTTCTGCTGCCTGATTACTTAGGGATTCACTGAGCAGTTTCCTTGAAGGCTATTCTTTCTGCTAGCCATTGGCATGAAAGTGCATCTGTTTGACTGAGACCTCTTTGATCTTCAGAGAGCTTTGTAAAGATAGATTAAAAAGAAACCTATCAGTCATTTTTTTTCACAGTGAAAATACTGCTGATGATTTCAAGTCAGATACTAATTTGGGTGAGGTTGTTTGTTTTTAGGGAATTGAGTTTTGGAGTTGTGATCCCACCTTGTTTGTTTTTTAAAAAAAAACAAACAAAAAACAACAAACCTGAACAAACAAACACACACACCAACAAATAAACAAACGAAACACCACAAAAAAAGCCCAAAACCAAACAACAAACCCAGAAAATACATGGGTGTGTACGGTGCCCTTTGGGGAAGGTGGGTGGGAAACCCACCAGAAAACCAAACCAGCCCTCTCTGGAACATTTAATGTTAGTTACAACCCAGACAATGACTCTAGCACCCTGTGGACAAAAGTATTTTTAAAAAGGCAAGGAATTTGTTTACAATGAAGTAGTTAAAACAGAATATGTCTCAAAGTAATCTGAGTTTAACTTTATACAGAAGTGCTGAAGTTCAGATAAATCAAAATTTGCTGTTGCAAGTTAAAACCAGTCTGCTTTGCTTACAGACCATATTGCAAGGATTTGCAGCTGTGTACATCCAGTACCTTTAATTTGAAAATGTGTGTTTACATCTTTTCTTTCAGACCACATATTTCTATTTACATTTAAAATAATCTGTGCTCTTGTTATAGACCCGTGAAATCAATCACTTTGCATTCAGTAGTTGGGGATATCTGCTTCAGGGGTGGGAGAGGAAGAATTTTTAAAGTAACCTAACCATTTGTATAGTGTTCAGTAGGGATGAGCAGCAGAAATACATAATGATTTCCAGATCTGGTTGACTTAATAGTCATCATTTGCAAACAGGTATTTTGCAGTAAAAAAGAATAATCCTGAAATTTGATTATAACCTATGAACTTTGGACATATTTACCCTTTGTTGCAATATTGCCACTAACAGTCAGATCAGTCATTTCAGTGTGGGTCCTTCCAGTTGTGCTGCTCTGAGACACTTGACCTGTGTAACCTGAAAGGTCTACTTTTTTTATTTTCAGATTCTGTGGTGCCTTTTCAGCCCTTGTGGAGTTTTTTTGTTTGTTTGTTTTGGGTTTGTTTGGTTTTTTTACTGCTTTTTACTTTAATTACTGATGAGATCCCCATGCTGCTCTGTCTCAGAAACATAAACAAAAGTAACTTCTTGAGTGTAAAGAGAGGCACAGGAGCTTTGTTTAAGGTTTGCCAAAATAAACAGGTTAAGATAATATATAAAATCAGTTTGGGTACTTACAGACCCCAACATTTGATCCAGTTCTTTTCCGAGTCCTAATGCTTCAATGAAAGCTTCCTCACCTTCCAGGAGAATGCCTTAGTCATCTGCCTATAGGCTGGTTTGGTTGGTGGCAAAACGTTCTCACACTTGAAAGGCAATCTTTTTGTTTGATGCACTTTCATGATCACCATGGATTGTCCAGTTTTCTCTGCAGGGTGCTGTGTGTGCTAAATGTGGATGTAATTTAATGTGAAAGTCTTTGTAGAGCTATAGGAGATAAATATCACTCAGTCAAAGATGCTAGGTTTTATTTTCCTGCTTTTACACACCCGTGGAGTTTTAAAATATTCCTCACTTGTTTCTCTGACCAAACCAGGGAAAGTCATCAACTCACTAATCAGTCCTTCCAAATCATAAATATCTCAAACAAAACACTGGTTGTGGTATTAACTTTGGGGGTGAACCATTGCTAACATTTTCCAGTTTGAGGAACAGCTACTGAGATTTTGAAAAGGAAATATTCTTATAACAGTAGCTGGATTTTGCTTTCATTGCTCTGATTTTGTTACAGTACAACTGCAAGTTAGGAAAATCTGATGATTATTACTCACTAAAATATGTTTTTATTACTTCTAGTATATTACAGATTTTATTGTCCTTAGTGTTTCTAATTAGTTAAAACAACTATTTTGATTTTTGTGTGTAAGTGCTTATTAATTATTTTATCATGAGAAAAATGAGTGGGGTCCAAGTGCCCTATTAATTCAGTTCAGCCTGAAAAAATTTCTTATAATTACTTTGGCAAGAGGAATGAGCGAAATTAGCTACTAATGAGAAGATAAGTATAATAATCTTTTCATGATATAAAACTGTGATTGTCAGTAGGTAGTAATAGGAATTGAGAGTATATTTCATGGGACTTTATTTCTTTGTGTGAAATCATTAACATCATCTGATATTGTAAATTGGGTTATTTCACACCTGTATTTCTCTCACTGACTGCTAACCCTCCAGCCACAGATACTGATAAGGTTTTGCTAATTAGAGAGTCATTAATGAAGTAAAGAATATGAGCAATCAATTATGGCTTGTTTTAGCAATCCAAACAAAAACTTAATTGCATAAATTTGTCTTGTACTTTCAAGTTTTGACAGTATATTTGTGAAACATGGCAAGAATGT
>JANVCC010000081.1:3888780-3916301 GCA_025345505.1 Todiramphus chloris collaris | reverse complement strand
TTATTTACATGTCTTTAAATTTCCTTATGTTTAAAAATAATAATAATAATAAAAGTTACCATCCCAAAAAATGGAATTGCTATCAGTTCTTTTTAGCTCTATTAGCTGTGCAGTGGTAACTTGGCTCAAACGTACAAATAATGCTCCATTATTTCTCCCAGGTAGTACTGTAGTGGTGTTTCTTCATGATGTACTTCACTTCCACTGAAGCCACTGTTAACTAGTGAAGCATATAACTGCTGATATTAATGCAAAGTGGGAGAAAGATTGTCCGTGAGGAGGACCATGTTCAGAATACAGTAAAGCTTTCTGCATGAGGAGCAGCTATGAAATAGCTTTTAAGATGCTGCTTGTTGTAGAATGGCTGGCAAAGCAGCTTTTGGTACCAGTTGCAGGAGCTGTTTGAAGGAGGAAGTATAATAGAGATTTGTAGCTGGAGTAGGTTGCACAGTACAGTATTTCTGTCCATACACTACTGGTGTGCTGTCTAGATGTTAGATTCAGCCCAAATAATCATGTCAGCCCCCTCAAAATAGCCTTTCTGGTGAATAAACGTGCTAGGACAGAAGGCTGCTGTGAAGATATTGCTTCATGTTCAGCTGGATGCATTTGTAATTGTACTTTTTCAATTTTTCTTGGGGGTAAAAACGAATAACTTTCGTATCGCAGTACAAATAAGGATGACTATGATCTGAGTACACTCGGGAATGCTAAGAAGAGCTTGTAACTTTTTCCTATGCTCAGAACTTTGTGCATATCTAGGCATGCAGTCTGAAATACATATGAATAACTTTTCTACTATTTTTTTTCTCCCATAATTTTGGTGCTTAGAAGGCTTGTGCTAAGGGTCTACGTGGATATATATATATAAAAATTATTTTGAGGTCATGGTGCACTGGTGCACTGCTAACATCTGGAAGGGATTTATACAGCATGACAGCACTGTACTGTAGTGAAATTATTAACCTTACTTTTGTTGCTAACTGATTAAGACACAAGGGAGGAAGATGTTCTTATCATTGCACAGTCATTTTTCAGAGCAGGATTTCACACTAAATAGCTCAGGTAAGCACGAGACAGCTTGTTCTGAAGTGAATGCCCAGAGCTGTCAAAGGATGTCGGTAGTGTCCTTGAGAAAATGTCTTAGGCATCAGTCCTTCTCTGTAAGAAATCTCTTTCCAAATAGGACTGTACAGTTTGCATCTGCTAGGTATCGACACGGGAACCTCTGACAGAAATTGCTTGGTTTGGGGGTTATTTTGGTTAAAGAATTACTGGATCTGCTTCCTGTTCGAAAAATTTTTGCACTTCTACCTTGCCATAGAATCATAGACTGCTTTGACTTGGAAGGGACCTTTAAAGGCCAACTAGTCCAACCCCCATGCAGAGGGACATCTTCCACTAGATCAGGTTGCTTAGAGCCCCATCCAACCTGACCTGGAATGTTTCCAGGGTTAGGGCATCAATCACCTCTCTGGGCAACCTGAGCCAGGATCTCACCTCCCTCAGTGTCAAAAATCTCTTCCTTATATCTAGCTTAAATCTCCATCTTTGAGTTTACATCCATCACCCCTTGTCCTGTCACAACAGGCACTGCTGAAAAGATTGTCCCCTTAGTTCTTATAGGTCCCAAGAAAGGCCTTGTCCTGAGTTTGAAAAAACAAATTCTGAAAATTAGTATTTGCATATCTAATAGTATTTGAGCTCCATAGCTTGAGGATTTTTATAATTAAACAACATCTTTTCATTGAAATAAAAGGTAGAGAAAATCCTAGAAAAACAGCTTCCTTTTTTATTAAAGCCACATCCATTTTTTGCCTAGTAAGTATAAGCTGATGAAGATTAAGAAGGGCTATTAAGGCATGGATACTTTGTTAGACACTGATCTGTCTTTTAGACAAAGATGCACAACAGAAGCTTTTGTAGAAGTCACATAAAATGTTTTGTTATGTGAATATACTAAGCCAGAAGCTTGAAAAACATTCTTCCATTAAAACCAGTTGTATCCATTGGGTATGAAGCAACAAAAGGTTAATATACTTAAAGACCTAACTGCTGAATGGTTTCCTGTAAGTGCCGTTATTTTTTTATTTGTATTGAAGGAATAATCAGGAATGATATATGATGCATTTCCTTCTTTGTATTTTTTATTGTAATATTTGTGTTTAGGCTCCAATTAGCTGTGAAATCTGCCTACAGTGAAATTACCACAAGCATAGTGTGGGCTTGTCAGTAGCTGCTTAATTCTGTAGCTACTAGGCTGCCTTAGCTAGGCTTAGTAACTGAGATACTAAATGTCTCTTAAAGTGACTAGGAATAATTTAGGTTAATATTCCTCCTCATCAAATGGCAATTAGAAGAAAGAATAATGATTCTGTTTACTTCCCCCCATTCTCCTTATCTTTCAGAGGACAGCTGTCTTGCTGAGGTGTTTAAAGATGTTTGCTACTTCCTTCTGTTATCACATCTCAGTTTGAAAATAAGTATTGTACTACTCTTTCTGTGTATGTATTTGTTTGCTTAGTTGGATCTAAGGAAATTATTTTGGTTGTCCTCCTTCCTTTGCCTTCTGGGAAGGACCGTTTTTAAGTCCTTATTTGTTTGCTTATAAACGCCAACCAAATTCACAAGTACTTATTCCTAGAGAAAATAAATGTGTCCGTGCCATTAAGGGTTCCTATTGTATTTGTCAAGCCCTGTAACCCACTTAGAGGCTGACATCCCTTTCTCCCAGCAAGTAAAACTTGGAAGAGCTGCTGATCTTAAAAACCTATCTTATAAAAAACCTAGTGGGATAGGAAGCAGCCAGACCTAAATTTCTATCTGCTACCCACTCAAGAAATACCATGCTATTGTTCTTTGCAGATTGAGCCAATAGGAAATGTTATTTTAAGCAAGGCAGTGCAGTGTATCTTCCAATAATCCTTTGTTGAAGCCATGTTGCTGATTGATGAGTAAATACAGCAAGGTGAGTATCAAAGACATCCTGTATTGTTTAGTTTACTGAATACACGACACATAGGATCTGACCAGCATCACAGCCTTTAAAAATTGTGTCAGGTTTTAAAGCAGCTCAGTTAAACCAGCACCAGGTTTAGCTGTAAATAGCTATAGCAGCCCAGTATTCTGCGTAAGATAGCCACTAGCCTGTTTCATCAAGTTCTTTCCCAGATTTTCTAACTCACCAGCAGCTTAGTGCTCCTGTGCATATGCTGTTATTGGTACCTAAGCTTGCAAGTTAAAAGCTGTCGTCACATTCAGCGCTGCAGCGCAAATATATCCTCTATTGCCAATGTCCTTTGGCATTTCAATTACAGCTTGTAAATCAACTCGGACATTGCAAAACTGAGAGACAGAGTATGGAGAAGTCCCTTCAGGAACGCTGGCAGCACAGCCTCCTTCCCAGATGTGTTCTGCCACAACAGGAGTGCTGTGCTTCGCCTGCCTTCAGATTGTCTGCCTGAGATCAAGCTGCCTGCTTTGTCCCATACCCTTTCTGAAATTGCCAGATCCCACCAGTCTTTTAATACGATTAAGTGGCTGATTTATCAAGCAGTGTTTCAGGATTATACCTGCTGAATGTAAGGGAATAAGGTTATTGACTCTAGAAAATACTCCGTTCTTTTTCATTGCTGGCTCCTCTGCATATCTTACGTATGCTCAACCTCTCTGCTTAATAAAAGTTTAAACTGTCTTTTGTGTATGAACCTCATCTCTCCACCTGTGAATGAGTACTGAAGCATTTTTCTTTGTTCATGTATCACAGAAGTTGTTTTTTTTTTTTTTAATTCCTTAAATTCCTACTTCACTTCTTAATCCTGTGGAAAGAACTATATTAGGAAAGCAACTCAGAAAAAAATAGCATTTCCCCTCTGAAAAGCTTTTTGTGCTTAATACCTACTGAGGAGCTGAAATACTTCTTAAGATTTCTTTCCAAGCATAAACTGGAGTAAAAGTAAAACATACTTCTACCTTTGAGTTAGATGCTGTATCTTAATACTGACAGTTTGTCTAGTACTTAATATCCTCTGAATATTATATAGCCCTAGACTGCTACTTAAAACACTTTCTCGAGGGGAAAAAAATTAACACTATCATATTATTATTCCTCCTTTTTTTTTTTACAGGCAGAAATGTGAGAACAAAGCAAACAATGTATTTATGTTCAAACTAGTCAGTGGTGGTTATATAGAAATAGAAGAAAAGTTGGTTTTATCCCCGCTTTACATTGCATTGATGATTAATGAAATATGAAGTGAAATAATAAATATGTATGCTTATCCAATTATGAGATAGCTATTTAAAGTTATTTCCAAAAAAACCAGGAGAGAACAGGAGTTACACTGGAACTTTAGCAAAATCAGCTAAAATCAGTGGCCATAGCTGTATGAACCAGAAGCTCCACTTGGTAGTAGAAATCATCATGAAAAGTCTTTTTCATGGTTTCAAATCCTAACCACACTTAATGCATTTAAGTGGCTATCGCGTCCCTCGTGCTTTCTGCAGGAGCGTGGAACCCACAGTGCGTGATCTGCTTTGTTTATAGTGGAGTTTACATTTCAAAGCTGTGAAATCGAAGGCAAACATTTTACTGAATTTAGCAACAGTCTTGTATATTCTGCTATAGTTGTCATAAATCCCTCTGAGTGACTTTTATGCTTTACAGACTTTCAGTGCTTCCCTGTGATGTCTGCCTTTGCTTAAAGGGAGATGTCAGTGAGGCATTCTCTGCTTTGTAGCCTCAGGACTTAATTTGTTCATCATCATCTCTCCCTCCACCCTGGTCCCATGAAGACTCCTTAAACTTAGCTGTTAATTTAATGGATGCATAAAGCTCTTCAGGAAGGTGTAGAGTTAGAAGGTTGTATCAGTGGAAAGTATTTGTTCATTTGAAAATGGTAATTTTACGTTTTTAAATAGAAATGCAGAGCATGGCACTCAAGAAATTTGAAAGTGTGTGTGCATGCATTATGACAGTGCTTACTATAAGCAGTTTTATGCCTTCTACTTTTATTTATGAACAGATGTAGTTATTTATAAACAGATATATCTCTGCTAATTCCATATACAAAGTGTTCAGCAATAAGCAGTCAATATACAGGATTTTCTTTAAATAGTCTGATGTCAGACTAAGGAACTGGTAGAGCCATTAGGACAAGAACATCAGGTGTTCTATTATCAAACCCCAGGGCTCTGGAATTCTCTAGAAGTTCAGTGATAAAAGGGGTTGATTTTTCTTTTTACCTATTCATTGAGAAACTCTGACCACCTCATAGCACTTTTTAATGTGGTATGAATAAAATGATAGAGACATATTAATGTATTAGAAGGCTTTCTGTTGGCTGTCAGTGAGCTTGGACGCTTTCTGGTTTACTTGGACAATTTTTTCATTTCACCTAGATATATTAAACTTTATTTTTAGTCAGTGAAATGAAAAATAACCACTGGTCTAGTTCAGTAGCAGGTAATTTTGTAAAAAAATGAACAACTCTCTAAAGTTTAACCAAAGCGTTGCTATAATTCTTCCACGTAAGTCGATAAAAATACTTAAGCCTTTTATCATTTTAGTAGGTAAAAATATAGAAGATGAATTCTAACTAATAAATGGAGACTGACTTGGTCAGGAAATCAAAAATTGTCTTGTCAGCGTTCTTCAGGGAGCTCAAAACCAGGCTCTCAGAATGTGCTTTCCTGAAGAACACTCTATTTTCGTCATCAAGGAAGAAACCAGCTTAACACAGAATAAGATTTAAACAATAATTTACACTTTGAGATCAGGACATACAATGAATGGTCCTTCCTAGCTCACACATTTCCTCTAAAACTGCCTGGTTTGTGTGTCTTAATGTTTAAGAGTCATGTTTTATTACTGATTGTGAATTTATTTGGTTCACAGTATCTGAAAATCTGAGAAATTTTTTATTGCAAACACATTCAATATTGAAGGTGCCCAGTTTGTGTCTAAAACCATATAGTTCAATAAATATATGGCAATTTGGAATACACATAAGACATTTTCTATTAGACAAGCAGAGAATTACCTCTGAATTTTTCAGCAGTAATATTACAGCCATGTACTTACAAAGTGTAGCTAATTTTCTTCACATATGATGAGGACATCTATTAATGTCAGAGGATGTATAGTTCTACTTTTTTCTTCATTGTTTATTTTGTTCTTTGAAACAATGGAAAAAGAAGAATGGAAAAAAAAATTGAGTAATTTACTACAGACCAAGTGTCCCATTCAAACAATCTTTGAATATTTTAAAGTGTTTCTATGCTAAATTATTAACTATTACTCAAGCTTTATTAAATATCAGAGCTATTTATTCTAAACTATTTCTTAAGGAAAAAAACCCAACCCAGATACAGGAGTTTCTCTTCAATTGAGATATCAGTTCTGTTATTTTTAATTACAGTATTAGAGAAGCAAAGTAAGACTCTAAGTGCTGGCATCAGGGGAAAAAAAAAGCAGCAGCAGGTTTTAATCTGTTTTCATTTGGTATATATAAACAAAACCGACATTTAAACACCAAAGAAAACATCTGGGTACTTGGTTTTAAAAGTGTTTAACTTTCTCTTGATTTTTTGGGTTGTTTTTTTTCCCTTCATAGAGATACAG
Source organism: Todiramphus chloris collaris (assembly GCA_025345505.1). Lineage (NCBI taxonomy): Eukaryota > Metazoa > Chordata > Aves > Coraciiformes > Alcedinidae > Todiramphus > Todiramphus chloris. The sequence continues at coordinate 3,909,679 of JANVCC010000081.1, read as the reverse complement.
TGTGTGTATCACCATCTATACTGTGACAGAAATTATAAAAGTAATGTAGCTTGGTAATCATTGCTATTCTACAGTGAGCTTCTGGAGCAGCAGGAGAGAGTGCTTTACAAGTGGCTGTACAATACTGGTTATGATACAGCAGGAACTTGCAATTTCTATCCCCTTCTAAGAGATGACATTTAATTATGATAATAACTTTACTGATAGCTGATACACAGTATGGTGTGCATTAAAATTATACTGTCTGTGAGAAATTGCATCCAAATGTTGTTTGAAAATACACGGGGAAAAAAATACCTTCCCGCGGGCAAAAGTTGTTAGAAATTTCTTTTGACTAAAGGGGTAATACAGCAGTTTTATTCCTCCTATCTTTCCGCGAAGGTGGTAAAAGATAATTGACAAACACTGTCAAATGTGGTAACCTCATCTAATTCCTTCACTGCACATCTTAATCCCTGATGCACTCTCCTCAAATAGATGGGCTGTGAGCATGGGGAGTTTCAGATGTGACGCCTTTGCAGCAGTTTCCCACTGACAGATGCAGTGACCTTATCATCCAGACAGCTCTATCCAGTGTGACAGGCTAGCCATCTGGCTTGTATTGATCATAATTGATTTAAAGAAAGTGATCCTCCAAAGCTTTGGTGCTGTTAAACCCCACAGCTAAATAGACGCTTGATTTGGAGACTTTAACCTTTAGGGTGTATTTTTTTCTCATTTCAATCTGCTTTGTAGAACATAATCTGAAAATGTGTCTTCTAGTGGTAAAATGCTATTGTCTTTCCAAAACATAGCCCGCAATATCTGAAGCAACTCAAATTCCAGAAAGATAGGAACAGAACTGGAGTTCACAACGGTTGAGATAACAAATAACTGTTCACTGGTCCTGAAGAGCGACAGGGTTTTTTCAGCAGTTTTCCAAACAGAAGATAAATATTTTATCCAGTTCCCCAACTGTCACTATTTTGCTGTAAATATTATACATATGTGAATATGTCTACCTACAATCTAACAACATCTTGTGATATTTCAGTAGCTGTAACTAGCAGGCACAAATCCGCTATTTTTCTTTATGTATTTTTCAAACCAGAAGCCAAGTAATGTTTGGGTTTGTTTTTTTAGTTGTAATGTTCTTTACATTTACAATGTATTTCACATTAAAACTTGATAATTTATTTCATCTTTTACATTTGTCATTCACAGAAGTTGCTTAACAGTTCACTATAAAGGTTTGTTCTTAATAAAGTATAAATCCTACGCTAGAAACTCTTCAGCATATGCAGTGTAGTAGATGGTGGTGGAGAAACTGTGGAACGCTGAAATATATAAATTGTCTCTGTTCTGAAATACGCCTAAGCAGTAAATAAGAATCGCTTCACTGAGAACTAAAAATCTGCTGTCTCCAGGCACTGCTACTCTTGTCGGGCGATGCTACACCGGAGCTTTGCCAAATCAACTGAAGAATGTGGTATCTCGCTGAAGTAGCCGAGCAGCCCACGTAGTTTAAGAACTCTGTTTTCATTCCTAAGGATGATTTCTTCAAGTTCACCAGAAGGACAGTTTTAAGGAAACTTGCATTTTTTTACTCTTTGTACCTCTTTTGAGAATGAAACAGTTTAACATCCAGGGTTGTCGATTCAGCACATTCCCGGGAAGATTTTCAGAATCACATAGGGAAGTCCCAACTCTCCTCCTTATCTTTTGATAGTCTGTGAGACCTGAAGAGAGACTTGAGGTATGTCATACTATGACATGTGATAGAACTGCTGAAAGGGAGGATTTTTGACTCAAACATTTTAAAGCAGAGTAACTTAATACCCTGTGCCATTTGTCTAAATAGCATTATATGTGTGGAAAGGAGGCAGCACATAGAATATTACATATTGTAAGTATGTAAGCAATTAATGATGTATTTTCAGAGTCATTAGTCAGCTACATAGAGGGAGCCATTCAGGTTCGATGAGGAATGGATGGCTCCAGGATGAATGCGAACAGAAATCAAATAAGCATTGATGGTCCCATCAGTTCTGGAAAAAATCTGGAACCATAGGGTCCCCTCATAAAACTGAGAATTCACGTGATCCTTTGCACATCAAGTCTGATTTGGAAGGGAGGGAGTTTGGGAAGTATCACAATTAAGTATCCTGCATGCCTCGCTTCAAGTAAAGCTGTTATAGAGTTACTCTGAACACTTGACTATCCGGGTTGAATGACTAGGGCATGTATTGAGAATTTTAAGTGAAAGTAATTAAGCAAGCATTAATTGTACATTATTAGGCTGTGGATGAATCTGGATGAAGGTGACAATTACAAAGCACCCTGTATTCTGAAGGTGACATATCTCAGTACAGCAGTGCTTGCAGACAACCCTGAGAGATTTGTGTCTTGAGCTTCGGATAGACCCTGAAGCATTAAACACACCAAATATTAATTCACTAGGATACAAACCTCTTGCATAGATCTCCCCATCCCCTGGATTATTAAATGGGTACCAGCTTCTAGGGCTTAATTTTTAGTCTCATCCAAAAAATGACAATGCAAGTCCTTTTATTGATGCTTAATGTGTTCCTTAGGAAATAGAGTTACCTGAAAGATCTCTGGAAAGATGGTTTATCTTAATCAGTATGAAAATGGAGTGGATAGTCCTAAAGGACGTGATTTTGAGAGCTGTCTCAGGGCTTGTCAGAAGTGTAGGCAAGAAATGCTTGTGCAAAACAAGTTTTCTGCTAGAGTAAGATGTGTAATAGAAGTTGGGTAATCTCAGTGGAGTTTTAGAGTGGGTGTGAGGAGTCAGGTGGGATATGAAGATGCTGTTCAAAGAAGCAGCATGGGAAAAGAAAAGTCATGTTATGAAAACAGTGAGAACAGAATATTACGCTGCACATATTTTAGTGTTCAGGAAAGGATGAAAGCTGACTGCTGCCCAGGCAGGTGGTCAGGATATCACATACTGAAAATATTTTACTTTCCCGAAGCAGTCAGTTGCTAAATGTCAGTTACATATTTTGCTTAGGCCAAAATCACCTCTAATCATAACCTTGTTGTCCTATACTATAGAGTCATAGAATCATAGAATACTTTTGGCTGGAAGGGGCCTTCAAGACCATCAAGTCCAACCTTACTCCCAGCCCTATCAAACCCACTAAACCATGTCCCTAAGCACAGCATCTAACCGCCTCTTGAACACTGCCAGGGATGGTGACTCCACCACCTCCCTGGGCAGCCCATTGCAGTGCCTGACAACCCTTTCTGGAAAGAAATGCGTCCTAATATCCAGCCTGAACCTCCCCTGGTTCAACTTCAGGCCATTTCCTCTTGTTCTGTCTCCTGTCCCCAGGGAGAACAGACCAACTCCTGCCTCGCTACAACTTCCCTTCAGGTAGCTGTAGAGGGCAATAAGGTCTCCACTCAGCCTTCTCTTCTCAAGGCTAAACAGCCCCAGATCCTTCAGCCTTTCCTCTTAAAAGGAATTACAGTTTTGCCATTTTTATTTTTAGAGGAGATAACTGAAACTCACATACCGTAATGTCAGCGGGGATGGTATCAAAGTGCATGATGTGGGAACAGATGCAGACTAAAACTTGCAAGTGAAATATAAAAGTAACTGTGAAATGGAATGAACAAGTATTAGTTTCTGGGATGGCTTGGATGGCTGGAGGAAAAGCATTTATATAACTTTGGTGAGAAAGATTTTAAGAAGAAAGGAGATTATTTAAAGTATGGAAGGCACAGAATTAGTGGTGGTACAAAAGTAAACCAGATACCAGACTCCTTAGTAAATCTTCTAATTGTTTAGCATGTTATTTTTTTTTCTTTCCTTTGAAATGATGAAGCAAGACCTGAGGAAAACTTAGCTCTGGGTAGAGAAATGAGAGCACATTAAGATGTCCACTTTCTGAAGAAGGTTATACATGCCTCCTTGTGGAAATTACTGACATTACTCATTTGTCTAAATAGAGTTAATGAGCATGTAGGAAGGCTCTGTTATTGTCCTCAGTGTCTGATAATTGCCTGTACTCAAGGTTCTCTAGTTCTGTGAAGCTTGGAACTAATACCCCCATACTGTGACACTTGTTTTGATTGTGCTGTATCATCAGATTAACCATTAAATTGACTGCTGAAAAATGAGTAGAAAAATATTTGTTTGAAATTCTTTTGCAGAAGAGCATTTTAAGTCACAGTGATTTGACAATTTAAACTGATAGGAAATTCCTGTAGATTATCTAATGACAGCATTAAATAAAAAAACCCCAAAGTATTGCAATTTGCCTCAGAGTAAAAGGGTGGAGATTTCTCTAGTTTAAAATGGCTGTGTTGTGCAGGTTTTTAATGTACATATGGTATAGGATAAAAAGTTCAGGGAAAGCTGCATCTAACGCTGAAATAGGCCCTACAGTCACCAAAAGTACAGATAAGAGTTTTACTCTTCTTTGAAGCAAGATCTTTATTTACTTATCACGTGCAAGGTTAAAGGCATCAGACTATCTTGAAGATCTTATAGAACCAAAGTTTGGAAAATACAGCTCTGGGAGGATGCTATTTTTCAATTACTGTTGATCCAACTTATGTTTGCCTTGCAAATCAAGTCTTTTCATATTGATTGGAATTACTTCCTGAAAAAAAATGGTATTAGGTATTTAAAGTGTCATCAAATTTTGATCAATAGAATAATATTGATCAAAACAAGCTTTGCTTGTTTGAAAATTAATATTGCAGTTTGTTTTGGCTTTGGCTTAAATCTATAATGACCTCAGAGAAACTACAGTAATTTATATCACAGAATCACCTTGATTCTAAGCAATAACCTGAAATCCCACAGCAGTTTGTAGGAGTCTCCCAAGTAGCTCTATACCAGACATTTCAAGAGCAATTCTATTTAATTGCCTGACTCTGGCTGAATTTCAAACAGAAGCTGACTCTGTGTATGTGTTGCAGGCTTGATGTAACAGGTGGGTCTTGTCATCCTGCTGATCTGATTATTTGTGGAATGCTCCTGCATAATTGTCTTGAAGAAGAAAAATAACAGTAAAGAGACCCCAGTGCTGTCAGCCTTCTCACTCTTCCATTTTGGTTCCCAGGATTTTGTATCTTGTAGCCAACTTTTTCTCCCAGATACAATATTGCTACTTAGCTTAAAAATTATTGGCTTTTATTTCTATGACTGAATACACAGTAAAGTACTTTAAAACTTGTGAGAGTGAAGATTATTAGCTAAAAGCTAATGCTATTTGAGATCCCATCTTTTTAAAATTACTTCTAGTAACTTCAAATGCATATTATCCTAAATGCTATGTATTTTGTTTTTGAAAAGGCACTTACTGGGGTTTACAGTTTATTTTTAGAGATAAGTAAGTATTGATAATGTTTAATGAAGATTACACTGACTCACTAAACATGCATTTGCTTTGATAACGATTGGTACGTATTTTTGGAAACCTGGGGCATGTCTTGATTTTCCTCAAAACCATTGAGATTGCTGTGTGTTGTGATCACTATTTTAGGAACCCTATCTCACCATAGTTTTAAATAATTTCTTTAGCTGCACAAGAAAAGAACTCATCACAGGTTTGTTTGTTTATTTAGTTGTCTTATTTTTTCAGTGACTTATTATCTTGTCTAGCTGAGTTTTATGAAATATTTTTGAATAATGATTAATTCTGATGTCTCCTCAAAATGAGTATGTTCTTGACAGTGTGTTGTATTGAAGACTGTCAGGTTTGTTGGGAAATATATGCTGACCAGGAATTTAAAGTTGGTGGCATGGATTTTTAAAAACTTTTTTCTTTGTAATGTAGACCTTTATGTAGGACAGAGTGCCTAAAGATACGCTGTTTAAAAAACCCTGTATTATAAATCTTGTGTTCCTATCGTTCCAACATTGCTAGCCATGTTCAGTGTACTGTTTCAGATATTTATGGCATTGTTTCACCTACCATGTTGAATTTCTGGTAATTAAAATTACATAGCATTGTTGAGAAGATTACTGCAATCATGTCCTCACTTTCAAGTGATAAATGCACATAAACTAAAACTATTTAAATGATACGTAATTGTGAGATTCTTGACTCAACAATTTAGTTAGCTCTAGGGACAGGGAATGCAAAAGGAAAAATGTTCATTAGGGCTTAGGGATTCAGGCTGGTGTATTAGAAAGAATTGGATTATTCGGTTTACAGTGTTCTTAACAGATTCAATTTCAGGCAGAGATAATTGAAGTGTCGTCAAAGCTGTGCGCATCACTAAAACATACAGAAAGACACAGTCCCATGGGGTCAGTAAAACAATATCGAGCCATGTGGAGTAGCTTTTCAGAGATTTAACTGCCATTACGTTGAGCCTGCTTTTAAAGTATATTACAGCAAACTTAGATGAATGCCTTCCTCTCTAGTTTTCAGAGCAGGGATGTTTAAATTGTTTTCTTTGATTGTTGAAGGAATCTGTTTAACAACTTATTATTATATCTAATGCTGAAACTTGTGACTTCGTAGCAAAAATTCATCCGTGTTTCTGATCAGTATATTTCTAAAATTCTCCCAGTTTTTTTTCACAACATTTCCTATAAGGCAGCTTTACATTTTAAAGCTCTTTTTTAAACACAGTGAATGACACCAGTGGCAAGAGTATAGTTTAGTTATTTTTTATTGCGAGATCAAAATATATGATTATTGAGAAAGTTTTGTTACCGAACCCTTTGGTCTCCCACCTTTGCACAGGGGACTTGTCTTTTATTTTAACTGACTTACTGCCCTCATCTCTGCTGTAAATACATTACAGCACTGGCTTGTGTACTTTGGGGGTTGTTCTTGTCAGCCAGACAGATTCTAATGCAGTGTCATGACTGATAAACTTGTTTCGTGATGTAGAACAAAATGGTCTTAATGACATTTATTTATACTTCTGTTCTGGGGAAGATTTGAAGAGGAATACCTAGACTAACTTGTAGCAAAAAAAAAAAATCCACCAGGAATTCCATGAGATCAAGGCGGAGTTAGGGTACAGCAAAGAGTAGACATTCATGACCATTTATAAGGGTTTTGCTGACGTTAAGATACTGATGATTAAGGCTTAGCTGATGCGAATGAAGAAAAAAAAATGGCTTGTTCATGACTTGTTTGTGCAGAAATCACAAGAATTTTAGGAGAGACGCAGGCAGAAGCAGGTATGATATAACTGACAGAGGAGTACTAATATCTTTAAAGAACCTTTGGAAAAGTTACCTACTCATTTGGATGCCTGCTTAGCCCGGGAAGTTTCTTTCTATCTAGTTGTTTATACGTATTGGAAATTTTGGAGTGATATGTACTTTTTTCCATGTATTTTATTGGGTTTTATTGGATTTCACATTCTGCTAGGTTTGTTTAAAACAGATATAATACACTTAGTTCTTGTGAAAGCAACTTCAGGTTTTTCTAGTCCTTTGAACTCACTTCATGGAATGAATGCTTCTTGTGAATTCTAAGCTAAATTTTACCACTTAAAAAAAGAAATCTAACATTCCCACTGTGTGTCTAGTGGACAGCAGCAGAGTTTTAGTAAAACATTGATTTTTACTGTGCTTTAGCTCTGAACATGAGGTCATTAATTTATATAGAAACTAGAAAAATATTTTACATCTTATAGTGGTGCCTGCTACGTTCTTTTTTAACAAAATATTTTATCTTTTACAGAATTGGACTACTTAGTGTATTTTATGCATAAAAATACATAAGGAAAAGCTTTTTGATATCAACATGGAAAATCTTCCACTAGGGCCCCTTCATAACTGTTTTAAAGAGGGTTTTCATAATGAAACAGATTGTTGCTTTGAGAAAGCTCCTTAAACACTGCTCATCTAGCTAGAGAAGGCCAAGGAGGAGAAGCCATTGTAAGCTTTAAGCACAGCACTGGCACAAGAGAAAAGCAGTAAGTAATATCACAGTACCTATTACATCTGTAAGTAGAAAAAAAAAAAATGAAGTGTTGGTTTAAGTTATTTTAATTTTATAATTTTTTTTTTTTATTCCCAGTTATTGAAGTAGGCAAGGTTATTATTGCAGAACCTGTACTGATGTAAATGATGATAGTTAAATCTCTATGAGCTTGACAAGGTAAAGGCAATAAGAAATGGAATCACAAGATGAAACTTGGTGCTTTGTGCTGTTTTCAATTCAGTGATTTCAAAGCACTTCACCAGGATTATTATTCTAAGCCTCCACACAATTCCCAGGAGGAAGTTAAGCATTATTCACATTTTAGAGACGGGTAAATGAAATCCAGAGAGGTTATAACTTGTACAAAGTCACATAGAGGCACTAGGCCCCTGGAGAACGAGGGAACAGACACAGAAATTTTTGCATCTTGTTACCTGCTGTTACCATGTGAGTAAAAGATCACCTGGAAGATACATAAAACCCCTCTGAGACTCAATAGTCTAAGTCACTTTTAACCGATCTAATGGATTTGCAAGTAAGAAGCAGCAGTTATTTCATGCAGGTTTTTAATTCCTAGTGAGTTATGTCATGTCTGACCTTCAGTAAAGTTGTTTCCTATGTGGCAGCGTGCTCATTATTGAATATATCTAGGAAGACAAGACTGTGCACGTACTGGAGTATCCTGGTTCACTGGCGCTTAGGCGAAATGTCACTTCATAGAATGAGAGAATGATAGAAGTTGGAAGGAACCACATCTAGTTCAACCCCCAGTTGTGCCAAGGCCCTGAAATCTCTATTCATTGCCCTTGGACTTCTCACTACTTCATCACTGCCTACCTGAAAGATCCAAAGGGGATAATAATCTGAGAGCTGTACTCGGGAAGGAAGCTTTCTTTACATCATTAACCTGGGTCCCAGGGAGGCAGCAGTAGCTGGTAGTAGTCTGGTCTGCATATTGGGCCTTCTCCTCCCTTCAGAACTGAGTCACCCATGACAATGACCCATCTTTTACTCTTTACTGAGGTGGTTTTAAAGTGGCGAGTGGTCCGACAAGACCTTGCTGACACCTTCAAGCTGGAACTATCATCCTCAGGGTTGTCCAGTTCCCCTTGCAGAGCACTGTGCCTGTTTGGCAACGGCGCCTGGGAAGGTGGGGTGGTTGTGGGGCAGACATGCAGGCAGGAACTTCTTGCTGTTGTCCCCTGTCCGGAGGAGTAGAGGAGCTCCTCTACCTGGGCACACCTCCCACGGGTGTGCTCGCCTCTGCCATCCAACACTGGCACAAGAGCTGGGCACACCCTGCAGCCCAGTGCCTGGGTGCCAGCATGTTCCCATGACCGCTCTGTCTGGGAGGCTGCATCAGAGCTGGTGGGCGCAGAGCTTGGGGATGTTGTTGTCTTCTGCTGAGTGGCTACCAGCGCTTCCTGGCCAAGCTGACAGACTTTCATCACCCTCATGTGAACCACCATGTGAGCTGCTGTGCTCTGGCTGCTGTGCCTGCCCTGGGTGCTGGGTGTTTGACAGCCCAGGGAGCCTGTTCTTGACCTGGTGCTCCAGGTGATGCCCAACGTGATGCCACTCAGTGCTCAGAGACTCCCAAAGGGCTTATTTATGAGAGGCCTGGCTCTGCTCACGCCACCTCAGCAGCGCTCCCACGAGCTGCCGGACCCCAGCACAGGGAAGCGGCTTTCCCAGCTTCCAAAGGCCCCGGAGGAACTCCTTACAATCCACACAGCCTCCAGCTGCAGGGACACTGGGGCTGCAAAAGGCGTGCCAAGGGGAGCATGGCACAGCGCCAGCATGCCTGCCTCCACACCTTCCTCATCAAATGGGCCGCCCGTCCTGCCGGGATGTCATTAGCGTTAGCATTAAAGTTCAGAGTTAGGATTAAAGTTCAGAGAACCACAAAGGCTCCAGCTCTAGGGACACTGGGGCTGCACGAGGCCTGCCAAGGGCAACACGGCACAGCACCAGCGTTGCTCCCCTGCTTCAAAGCTCCTAATACCCTTTTTAAAATACGGGCTCTGATAGAATGTGATTTGTTTCAATCATGATGTGGTAAATTTATCCTTGGGGATATCAGGAAGGAGTTCCATCAACAAGTGTCTGCTTTTCTGTCAAGATCTGATTAGTTGTGAAATTACAAGTAGCATTTTAGACATGGTTACAGTAAAGGTTACAGGCACTCTTTGGATTCGAAATTTCGTTTTAGAGCAAAAGGTCCCCAAGGGCTGGTTTAATTTATTTAATTACATTGTACAAGACTTGGATAATAGTTTTAGATCAAAGTATAAAACCCAACTTGCAGGCGAATTTGTAATATAATTCAAAGTGGTAAATTGCTAAACAGTTCAACAGTTTTGCTTCATCGGATGGAGCGATACAAGGATATGGATTGTAATGATATAGTATAAGTGTAAGCCTTATATTAAAATCATAAATAATAAACTAGGAAAAGTAACTTGCTTAATTGTAGTGGCAGCACACCTTCCTTGAAAAGATTGTGCTACAAAACTGAATTAAATGGGCCTAGGAAGCCCTCAGGCCTTTTAAAGCGTTTCTTATCCCCCTAGGTAGCTTGAATGGGGAAAGACGTGCTTTAAATCTAGTATTTTCATAAAATAATTCTGTTTCAAAGCATTCACTGCCTGTAGTGGAGAAAGGATTGTTTCATTAGGTCCAGGTCTGTCCTTATTAGGTGTGTCATGTTGACGAGTGAAACTTTCTTACACTTTCAGATTCCCCTCATTGCAGCTTTGAGGGATACTTCTTTTCACTCCTCCCACTACCAATCAAAACTTCCGTATCCATTTTTGTAGCCACGGTTTGGATGTTTGTGGGGTTTTTTTTAGCTATTTTACTACCACATCCCCAATCGTACTGGGTATCTGCAGGCTGTTTGCTTTTAGCTCTGCCATCATCAATGTGTTGAAAATGACTCAAAACCAGCATCACCAAAGCAAAACATTAATTACTCATTTTCCGAAAGGAACAGAGCGCACACAGCAAGAATCAGAAAGCGTTACAAAATCAGGTCCAGATCTTGCTTACACCATAATCTTTCTTTGTCAACTCTTTTGATTTACCCTTAAGCAAAATATTTTCATCTCTCTCTAGCAGCAGTAAAGCACTTGGTGCGGGCATGCCATTCTCTGTGTGCTTCCTTCCTAATGAGTCAACTTTGACTGTCACTCACAGCATCATGTCTGATTACTACTACAATTCCAAGGCCGACGCTCTACTAATGGTAGTCGTTTCTAAAACTTGACAAAGGAGATGTATTATGAGGGTGGAAGCTGGTGATAAATCTGAACTGTTGTATCTGGTGTTTGTGAGTCAGACTTTTATCCGAGTTACTGTTTTACAGTTCTTACATTAAATCTTTTGATCCACCAGAATATGCTCTATCCATCAGAAGTTTTTCCAATTCATCATGCCTGGTCTTACAGCTGCTTTTTCTAATTTTTAAAAAATAGACCAGCAATTTCAGTGAAGCCTTCCTTTAAATAAAGGCACTAGGACACTTTGCTGTCAGCGTTCCTAAGATCAATATGCCTCTGAAATATATTGCATTTTCCTTTGTTTCATATTTAAAGGACAGTTCTGTTTGTTTCCATATTGATGTGCCAATTCTTCATGGTTTTCCATCCTGTTTATTTAATCTGTTTGGAAATGCAACCATGTTAGGCTTTGCTCAGGTGAGGTAAAAATTCTTAACAGCTGTCTTCCTAATGATACCCCCCACTTCAGATTTTTCCACCTAAATAAATATCCTTACTATTTTTTTACATGTACCACACCAGACTTTATGTTCTTTTTATCTTTCTATCGTTTCAACTTTAATATTTTGAAGGACTTTTTCTTACTAACCTTCTCTGCCCTGCAATTTAACCTTTCTGGCCCTTTTAATAAATAAGCTTCTTTATTTTAGACAGTTTCCCCTTCTGAAACTAAATAATACTGCATTAGATTTTCTCATTATTTTCATAATGGTTAAATTTCTGAAATATTGTGTAAAAGTACATGTTTTTTATGGAAGCAACAAAATCCAAACTGTGCAAAGGGTTCAGTGCTACTATATTAAACCATTAAATCATTAATATCACTTGTGAAGTATTACAGACTATGTTTAAATGTTACTAACAGAAAGTTGATTATTTTGAGGATGAAATTTTTCATAGTAGCTAATTTGAAAGAGCTTTTAAAGTTGATGGCTCAGTTAGCAAAATTTAGTTGAACACATAGATTTGTGTAAGATTAACCCAGAGACAGGTAAATAATTTCTTTATCATTTATCTGAGGTAGAAGCTTCAATTTTAATTTTCCTGCAGATTGATAGCTGAGTAGTATGATTACTGTTTCCTTAAATACACTCTTGGCAATTATCTTTTGTGGTTGACTTAGGGTCAAGGCATTGATACTGGTTGGTCCAGCAGTGAGTAGGAGCAGCTCATGATTCCTGTAGCCTGATAAAGTGTCAGTGGGATGGGTTGCGAGTTGAGAGAGCAAACCGTAGATTTGAAGAAGAGTGGAAGTATAATGATGTTTGAGGAGACCTGGTGTTGTGTGGGACTGGACTAATGCTGCCTGGGGAGTCATGAATAAAGATGAAGACCTTGGGGTTGTTGGAATTTGAAAATGGAGGGATTTCATAGACACAAGCATGTGCATAGATAACTGGATATTATTAATTCCCTGGCTGATAGAGCACTGTGCTTGCTTTACAGTATTTTAAGTGTTGCACTTGAGGTATTGGAAGATGTGTTTGTCACTCTGTTGTTTTGCTCTCTTTAATTTATATCAGGATTTTTGCTTGATCTGATGAATGAACTCCAGCTGTTGGATTCCATACGGGAATGAAGCCAGCATAGCTCTTTCTGACAATTTGTGCCTGTGCTGTGAAAGCTGAGAATGAATCAGCATGAGAGATCTGGGCATGATAGTCTAACATAAAACAGGTGACTGTCATCTGTTATTTGGGTGGCAAGGACAGATAAGAGGGAGGAAAGTTTGCTTTTCAATCAGGGTGAAAGAAATGAACTTTTTTTGTATCAGGGCAGTTTGTGGTTCTCGTATTGAATAATAAGTTGAAAAAGGGGGGAAGAAACCCCCCAGTAGTCTGCCTTTAGTGGTCACCATAACTGAGGTAGTCACTAATGGATGTCTGTGTATATCATCTGATGGTCTGCAAAGTTTCAAGAAACAAGTATCAAATAAAAAACTTGGTTTTCAAAATCTTTATATTCTATTTCATGCATGCTTATTTTTCTCTCATTTTAAAGGCATGCTATTTTTCACTATATTTTTTTTTAAAAACCAGAGACACCATGAGCAGGATGTAGTTGAATTACTAGACCCTGTTTGGATTTTGGAACTTCCATGCAAAGTTCTGGGTCTCACTCAGATTAAAGCAAAGATAAATTATGTTGTCTGTTGTGTATTTTAGGAGAATGAAAGACAGAGAATCAAAGTTCTCATGAAAATTTACCATTGGCACTCTTTGCTATTCTTGAGTATTTTCAGTATTTGAGACAGCGTTCCTTTAAGAATTCAAATATATTTCTTGATCTTTTTTATCTCAGTTATGAGTGCCTCCTTCGGGACACAGTCTGCTTCTGATCGCTCTTGTTCTGTTTTCCATCTCTCCACTGATCTTGATCTAACCTGATTTCACCCAGCATATTTCACAGTCAGTCCCTTTACTGTACTTTTCTTGTGTTAAACGTACACAGTGTCTCTGCTGATCTTCTCTTTCTTTGCAGTTTAAATTGATGGAGCTGATTTTCTTACAGCTTACCCACCTGTGCTCCACAGCATGGGGATCTTTTACACATCTTTTGTTTTACTACTGATTTCTTTCAAGCAGTGGTAGAATTGTGGACCCTGTTGATCCAGGCTGCTTTATTTCTTTGTGAATTCATGGGTAATTTCAACCCTTGATAATGAATGGATTCATAATGCGTCCACTGAGATGCAGAGATATATCTGTGTAACTTGTAATCATTACATCAATAGAGAGAAGGATGAGCTATTACATTTTCCCTTAAACCACTTATTTAGACAAACAAAAGTTCCCATGAAAGACATTATTAATCTTTATGCAATTTATAATTTAGTGACAGGAATGTCTAATATTCAGAGAGAAAAAAGTCTATTTTCAGTGTTTGGTAATGAACCGAGAGCGTTAAGAATAAAAATGTTAAATGTGGATCTTGTTGCATAAACTTATATCATTATGATGATGTAGCTACTCCAATTTATTTTGCCTTTGTACATTTACTTCTTACAGGGTATATTTGGCTGCAGAAAACCTTTTCTTAATTGCTGAAATTCTGAGCTGAAATATTTTATGCTGATCTGTGCTTGAGGCTAATTTTTTTTTTTTTTTTTTTTTGAAAGCTTGAACAAAAATGAATAGTTAAGGTCTTTTTGCATAGAGAAATACACGGCTAAAGCATTAATGGCATTTAAAATGAAAAACTGCATTGATTTCAGATGAAATACGGCACTTTAAAATAATGTGTAAACAAAGATTTATTCTGAACTCATGAAGCTTACTTTCATTAAGGATCCAATGCTGTTTATTAGAAGTGTGCCATATAAATACTTTATAATTCTTATCCCTGATGACACCTTCAGAATGAAAGCAGAGACTGCGCTTTTCATTTGCATCGTTGCTGTGGGTACTTTAGTTTAGGCCTGTGAAGGTGTCTGGTACCTTCTGTGTCTCTCATTTCACTTTCAGAAGTGTTCTGTAAGCACTGAAATGCAAAGTGGACATCTTTTCTCAGGTGGTCCATGCTCAGTAGATGAAGCAGGGCCAGGTATTTGATGCATCCTGTGGCTATATCAATGATAGGTGGTGTCTGAAGGCACCCTGGCATTACCAAAAGCATGTTTGAGTTAATTAGATCAGGAGGAAAATATGGAACCACTGAGGCAGTATTGCACTTAACAATGAGAATAAAATGTACTTTTGAATGGTTCCTTGATTCAAATAATATCAATATGGGGACTTTTGCCACAGGGTTCACAATCAGGCCATCTTGAAATGAGTTACATTCCACAGAAGGCCAAAGGGGAGGAGAAATGTGATCCGCTGAGGTTTATATCCTACAGGATACACAGGAAGATGTCACCGTAACTTGTCACATCTTCAAAAATCACTTGTCCTGAGGCTGATGCCACGGACTAAGTCCTCCAAATGTGTTTTATAAAGGGAATAAGCTAGTATGTGTCCTCCTGACATGGTTACCGTGAAAAAAAAGCCACACTATAATCAACTCACGTGAAATGTAATAATAAATTAAAAGAAATCAGTGGTCAACTCTGTTGTTTTAAAGATCAGCTGTGCCTTTATCTTGACCCACTGAGATTGAGAAATACTCCCTTTCTGCACGTTGGGTAGATTTTATATTTGTTTACTGCAAGAAGATAAAGAACATATGGTTATGAGTTTCCAGCAAAGTTTGTAGTTGCAACGAGTAGACAAAATAGCTCAAGTATCTTGAATTCCAGTATTTTGGGTTTCGTGCTTCATTGTTTCACTTCACTTTATAAGAAAGGTATTTCCCTGATAACTGTGGTTGATAAAATGGAAAGATCAGTTTCAGCTGAAAATCTCGAGAGAGAATTTAGAGCTCTCAAATTCTCTTGTACAATTTAAACTAAATTTTCACTACAGAAGTCCACAGATTCCTGCTATTTTGGCTTCCAAATAGTATACTGCTGCCAGAATAGAATTAATTAATATTTCCTTTGAACCTTGGTGTGCACTAGAAGCACTCATTAGAAGTTAAAGGCTGGAAGTTGTGTGATAGCTGCCATGGATTTTGTAGTTTATCTAATATATTGATATTCTATTTTATAGCTCAAAAAATTCTCTGTTACTGAGGCAGGTACTCTTGTGACACATTAACAGATGTCAGCAGACAACAATGTGCAGTAAACAGCTTTAGTAAACTGAGGAATTCACCAAAATCTTTAAGAAGTCAGGTTGAAGACTGGCTTTCAAAAATGAAACCTGAGGTCAGAATTGCACAGTAGTTTCTGAGTT
Source organism: Todiramphus chloris collaris (assembly GCA_025345505.1). Taxonomy (NCBI): domain Eukaryota; kingdom Metazoa; phylum Chordata; class Aves; order Coraciiformes; family Alcedinidae; genus Todiramphus; species Todiramphus chloris. Next base: position 3,893,713 of record JANVCC010000081.1, on the reverse strand, counting down.
TTGTGAACTTGTTACAAATATATTTTCACTGAATAGTGTTTATTGCTGCTTGCTAAGGTTATGGCAACACAGCAAATCAAATTATTATGCCTTGTTTTAAAGAAAACCAGCATTTTCCCCAGGAATGACTCTTTAAAAATTGCTATTAAAATAGGATTAATTGGATTGGAACAAAGGAATATGCCATTAGTCTTGCAATGCGTGGCATTCTGCTTTTGTACTGGTTACTTCTGAGTTTGACTCAGATTCTTTTCCTCTGTGTTGTTTATATTCGTTTGTCTTTTTCTTTTCTATATTTTTTTTTTTAATACTGGAGGCTCTGATGGGAATTCAGGAAAGCTGAAATGTCTTATTTTTTCCGAAGAATTCCAGGGTGCTCGGTGGAAACCGCATGCTGCTAAAATCAAATAAACATTGGGTTTTGTACATTTAAGAAATACTGTGTGCCTAATATAAACAAGACATTATTATAATCTAACTTAGCTATATTTTCTCTTCCAAGTACACAAGAAAAGCAGCAAGGTAAAGGTCCCTCATCCATAGATTTAATCTTTCTTCAGTTCAAAGCTTTGTAAGTAAAAGCAACCATCTGTACAGGACAGCTGTTGAAATCCCTCTCTTACAAGCATTGTACTGGTGCCAAAGTCAAGCTTCTTGCCCTAATATCATTGTGCCCTCATTAAAAATAAACAGCCCAAACCCATTCTATATTATCCTTGAAATCCATTAAATGATACGGTAATTCCTGTTACAACACTAGTCTTCTGTAGTGGCTATTTATGTAGAGCCTTAATGCATAGGGTTCGTTGTATTTTCAGCCAGTTTATGTTTGGAGTTGCATGCTTTTTTTTGACATTTAAATAGTGTTGTGAATATTTGTTTTATCACTTACGTCGACTAACCATGCATGTATTCAGTCTGTGGGCAAATCACAGAATTACACAATTCAAGTGATTGTTTTGGTTTGTTTGTTGTTTTTCTTTTTTAATCTCTGTAATATATATGTTCTCTCTATAAATTTTAGTCTAGAAGAGATCTAAGAAATTAAAATAGATGAAAGTGCATGTATAAGGGCATGTATTTTCATGAAAGAATAGACTTTCACTGAGCGTGTGACAAAAACTTTTCCAGGTCTTATCAAATAAGAACAAAAATAGAACATGAACAATGTATAACAGGAAAGAATTGTTTTTAATATATTTGGCTGGTATTCATTTCAAAGGCACAAGAATAAGATTAGGAACTTTACATGGAATTTTTAAGTACCAAAAGGAGCAAAAAAAGCAACCTAACACTATAGATTTGATTTTGTCTTTTACAATGCTTTTCTTATGACCTTTTCTGTAGCACTCTTGCCTTCTCAGGTATATATCTTTGAAATCAATTTTGGATGTCAGGAAAAAAGTTAAAGATGTTGGCACTTGTTGTCACAGATCAGACTAGGATGTCTCATTAAACTGAGCAAAGAGAGTGCAAATCACCTTTAATTTTCAGATTGGTTGATCTTTAATGTTAAACTGAGTGTGATTGATGCCTTGAAGAGTAATATGTGATAATATTTACTGAAACGCCTCTTAAATATTTGAAGTTATATCTCCATATCTACCTGGTATGCATGATTTTGGTTTCTCATGTTCTCCTTTCTTGGTTGATGGCCTCTAAAAGTGAACTTTCAGAACAAATGTAGAACAAGTCAGGCATGCCCCTGTTGTGTTGATAATATCAACTTGACAAATGTATTCTGAATTTTGCCTGCGGCCATTAAAATGGAAAGCGAAGTCGGAAGTGTTTTATGAGAGGGTTTTTTTTATTGCAAGTACCAGCAAGTATTGTACTGGTTTTGTCAAAGGAAAACATAATTTTTATAAAGCACTTGCCCTATTGACTCCCAACTAGAACAATATATTTTAATCCATCATCATGTTATTTTTACTGCTTCATTGTTTTATTTGCCATTATTAGACTTTTTCTATTTACTTCTAAGCTGATATAAAGTAAAGGTCAAAAGTCTAAATGAAAAAAATATGATGTTACTGCTCATTTAAGCTGACTGTTTATTAATAGCACTTGTTTTCTATACATAGTGAAGAGAAATAACAGAGGTTGTCGCTGAATTTTGCATGCACAGTTTTCATGATTTAGTTGCATAGGCAGAGGAGAAGGTCAATTCTGGTCATGCTTTTGTCAGGTATATTATTTTTATTTATTTTTATAATACATGTGTTTGAGGTACATTGTAAATATGGAGTAGAAGGGTAGAAATCATCAGCTTTTATCAGATACAATGGTCTAGCAAGAAGCACATGTAAAGAAGTGTCTTACGTAATTGAACGTATGTTACTTTAATTTAGAAATCACAATTTTTGTTGTGAGGCTGCCGGATTGGCTTTTGTCCAATAAATGCTTCCTGTAACCACGGAACATGTTAATTTAATGTGTTTTCCCATTAAAAGAGTGTCAAAATAAGTACCTGTTGAGTATTGCTAAACAAAGAGAAAAACAACTAATTTGCTTCTTAATGAGCCGGTAATAATGTGCTAGCATTTCAGTCTATTTACTTTTAAGTCAGACAGGGTTTCTGGTTGAGCATCTATTTCAGAAGATCTTCTCGGTAAACAAGCTTTTAAAAATCTATGCTAGTGAAAGAGATTTTCATAAACCACATCAATGAAAGCTCTGATTATGGAAAATGTATGAATAGGAGTATTTATGTGATAACTGCTTAAAATAATAACTATAGGGTTTCTGGACTATAGCACAGAAAGTTAAATGATATTTGGGGCAAATTACCCTCTTATTTTTTGCCATTCAGATGATAATTTCTTTATGAACAGGTGCATCATTTTTTCCTTCTTGTTCTCGTACTCGCACCATGATGGGGAGTAAGAGACAAGAATGGAAGTGCTCAGGAGGCTGCCCTCTGACTTTGCTCTCTGGGACCACTGTAATTTCTGCCGTGGCTGAGTATGTGGCTCTGCCTCGCAATTAGGATTTGGAGAATGAGGCTTGTTTGCAATAATGTATCAGAGTGTCGCTGAAGGATTACAACTCTGTTCTGGTTCAGTAACCTACTCCAAAATAGTTAGTCTATAAAATGTGGTATTGTCTGTTAAGCAAATAGCTTCAGGCTTATCTTTCTTCTGTAAATCCCCTTTTGATATTTAAGAAACCATTTTTCAGCTAGTTCTGGAGGACTTTATTTCTGTAATTTGTTTGTACAGGTTTTTTTTTCTGTTGTTAGGATTGGAACATTTCTGTATATGCTTCAGATAAACGATTTGCTGTTTTTCCAACCTATAGCATTATAATAAAGTATACATTGATATGTTCTTAATCCCGTATCAAAATATGTGAGGAATTGCAAGTCAGAAGAGGGAGAGTAGTATGTATTGTTTGTGAATCTTAAATCTCAAATAGCCCAGGCTGTTTTCCAGCTGGGTTGGCATTAAGTGTCTGGTGAAAGGTGAATCAAACTTTGTTGATCTAGTCTCACCCGTTGCTTTCCTAAAACAAGTCAGCACTCTCATTAGACAAAGAGCAGCTCTTTGTTTAAAAATAACTTGAATTTGCCAGTCCTTTCAGCGAATGTAATTGTTTCCTCTGGGGAAAAAAGAGTAACATGCCTTATCTACTGAAGGAAAGCATTTAGGATGCCCTTTCCTCCTTGCTTTGTCCCGCAGTAATCAGGTTTTTTTAGGAAGAACATTTCTGCTATCAACATTTTTTCTCTGGTGGAGCCTGGTGAAAATAACCTCAGCCCGTGTTGTCCTGTGATGCACTCCTGGTAAATATGTGTGATACGTCAACTGTATTTGTCCTTTTCTTCCATGGAGCTAATAAAGGAAATTATTTTGATTAATAGCTTTTAAATTTAACAAACAACATTGTTTTGGGTTATACATCCATCTGGCCCAGTTTCTAAATTGTCAGCTTGATGATGTATGTGAACGTATACAGCAGAAACAGATGACTGGAGGGACTTGTGAAATACTGCAGAGAATTAAGTCCACAGATTGTTTTCCCCAGTGAGCAATTTTCTAGAACTTGTAAACCCGCCCAGGGCTTACCTCTTACAGGATACAGGAGTTCTCATGAATCGAGGTTCAGACTTATTCTATATTCCTTTTGAATGTACATCTTCATTAATGTCAGGTTGTCTAGGTTCAAAGCGAAGAGTGGAGGTTTGCTCTTCATTTGTTTAATGCTGCTAAGCAGGATTTAGCAAGACTATCTGTATTTATTTGATTAGGCTCCAGCAGAAGCGATCAGGTGCTTCTGAGCTGGATTGCATGAAAGTAGGATTATGATATAGTATAATAAGTGTAACATGTAGTAGTAGTAGTGTGGCCGTTGTTTTCTTTGACAACTTGTATATTATGCACCAGTGAGATGGGACTAAGCTTTATGTTGTATTTCTGCAAGTAAGCGTTCTGTGTTTTATCTCTCAGTCAGTCACTCGTGGACTCTTTCTGTCTTCTGAATCACAGTTTAAAGTTGTGCAGAATTTCCACATTTCACTTGGATAATATTTCCTCATCCGTTTAAGGTGACTGAGGGCTTGCACATAATTCTGCCAAATTTACCAAACCAAGCTTTACCTAAAGCAGTTGATCCTCTTTCTCTTTAATGCCCTTACTACTTTTAACAATATGGAAGAATGATTGCTGTGAAGTCTTTTGTCTGTTTGTTTGAGACAAAACACTCAAATAGTGAAAGGCAATATTCTGACTTTCCTTGCATGAATTGGCAGTTTCATTAAAGGCATTAGACTGTCCTCCAAGACCTGCCTTAGCTAGTAGACTGTGACTTTGTCTTCTTTTCTCTCTTTTATCTTTTCTCCTCTCTCTTCTCCTCTCTCTTCTCCTCTCTCTTCTCCTCTCTCTTCTCCTCTCTCTTCCCCTCTCTCTTCCCCTCTCTCTTCCCCTCTCTCTTC